>JAUUEB010508421.1:0-10102 GCA_032362205.1 Clione limacina | reverse complement strand
CAATTTGCTGATGTACACAAAATAACGTATTTATATGTATATATCTTATATCATTTCGTTAACTTAGTTAATGCTATATTTTTTTGTGTTATGACCTTTAACGTCCTATATACAAGTTATGTAACTTTTATCAAATGTATATATGTTGCCCATATGTTGTTTAAACCAACCTGGGTTTCTTCAGCTCTGTCTTTGCTTTCAAGTTAAAACAGGTTGATCCGCTCTTCATTGAATCATCTTAGATACTATTATGCAACTATTCTATTGCAAGATAGTTTGCTGTGTATAAACATGGTTGTCAAACGACGACTCTGAAAGTGCTATACAAACACCAGTTGACGAGTTTCGAAGATATCATTATGATTTATAAGACAGTGGTTATAGACCTCACTTCTGGGAAATCTCCCATAAACATCATAACAGTAAAGGTTTAAGAAGCAGGGACAATCAAACTTGATACTTTCTTCAAGTACAGTTAAAAGTTTATGTAAATCCTTATAAACAAACATTTCATTGAGTAATTAGCGATTTCATGTCTATCAATTTTAGAGTGATTTAGAAAATATGTTGATTGTTATTTTATGTTATAGAGGGGAACACCTTGTGCAGTTTAAAGCATTTACCGATAGTTGATTGAATTAATTCCGTACAAAAGTAGGAACATATAGAAAATATGTTGTTATATACCCTTAATCATTACTGGTTGTTACAACAGATCCGTATTGGTAAAGTGGTGTCGGATACAATTTATTTCTGTTTGTTTTTGTTCGTTCGCTATCAGCTTGAAAAAAGAGTACTCTCTGTCTTATAAATATCTATTTGTCCAGTAAATTCAATTACTCATTGTTCACTAAAACCCTGATTGCCCCATGACATGGACTGCTCTACGACCTTGGACCAACACGAAAGTAATCATATTAAGAAAAACTAGAGAAAATAAGTAAGAGAGGCGCTAAAATTCGACACTGGGAATTAAGCCCGTGAACATGTGAAAAAAGAAACTAAAGATTGGTTCAAACATATAGAAAGAAGGGCTTTATTGAATTAACCATAATTTAAATAAACAAGATCGTATTTATAATTCTAAAGATGACCTTGTTCCAACAACAAGGGAAACTTCTTACGTACTTGTTTAAAACTCTTTAGTTGATACTCACCTTTATTTATTTCTTAAATATAATACCCAGTCAATTAATTGCTTCGCTTCAAGACATCTATATGTTCTACATATCGACCCGTTTTCAGCTCTCAAATTACCCCTCTTTTGGAAAATGAAATGAAGTAGGGTTTGAGTTTTGCCGGTCATCCAATCCTTATTTCTCATTCTCATGTGACGTTCCCTTGTCGAGGTGAATTATAGAATCCCACTTCTAACAAACATAATCACTTTTTGTTTGAAAACGTGTCTTGATATACACACGATGGCTACACATCAGAAATGGTCATCAAATAGTTAGTAATGGGCTTTGAATTTTAAGTACACCCTGGTGGTGAGTGGTACAAATACAAATTATTCTCAAGTCCGAGTCATTCAACTAAAAGAATGAAGAATAATTTGAAAATATTAACAACGTGTATTTGAGTAATAGTAATAAGTAATGTACGTACTTATTGAACATTTTGTTGCAATATTTCAACAAAGTTGCGGCTATGTCTAACTTCAGCAATAATCAGCGTCTTGTCATTTTGAACATGAAGTCAAATAATGTATTCGTTTCATCCTTTACTCGCGAAAATATGTAACGGAAAAAAATGATTGTTAGAATCAAGTAATATAAACAGTGTTCAAAAATTGAAAAACATGGGTGATTAGATATTGTCTTGAAAAAAATTCCTGTTGCTTTAAATTGTTTGTTTTCACTTTTGCAGACTTGGTTTATATAATTAAAGTAAACAAAAACTTTATTTAAGGAATATCGCTGTCTTTTTGTTAAGATATCAAAGCAAAGATTCCTGTTTTATAGACTTATATGTATAAATATTAAAAATAAAGCAAAACTTGTTGTAAGCAACATTTGTTTTTCTATGCATGAATGTAAAGCAGTCTCTTGAACAACTGTGTCAGATTCAGGACTGCAAGATTAAAATATGCCTTTTTCAAATTAAAACATGTATGTATTTTTCATTTGCCAAAATACCAAGTTTTAACATATTAAAAATGGTATACAAAAACAAAAGGTAATTCTAACCCAAAATATGTCCAACTATTATAATTCTGAAAGTCGATATTACAGTTTGAGAAATTGACATCCATCCCCCCTGTTTGTAAAATACAGTTTTAAATCAATAAAAGCCAAAAGGCACAACAAATTACTCATGATATGACAGTGCTTGCATCCATTAATATCTTAAATAATCTTTTTGCTTTACAATTTGTTATTAATATAGTTCCAAGACTTTAAAAAATGTTAATCCATTAAAAAAACCTTAAGAAATCCGTTTGAATCAAAGTTGTTCGTGCACTCCACTATGCAACTGTTCATTAGTTAAGGAATCAAAAAAGTAAATTATAACTGAATCATTTTCTAAAACTACACTCTTACAAAATCAACCATATACAACAAGTTGAATTCTAATGTGTATTGTAAGCATTATTTTAATGTTGAAACAAACTCGGAAGAGAAAGTGACGCACATAACTGCCACGGTGTTCACAAAAAGCCAAAGATCAAGAAATATAAAGGAAGACAAGGAATGAAGCAGCACTAATCACTGTTTCAAATGTCATAGTGAACATGATCTGTTGAAAGAGTGCCATGCCAGCATCGGACAATAAATTCATTGACACTGCCAACAACCGTATGTTTTATATTTATATGAGCCAAGCAGAAACGAAAACCATGTGATATCATCATTCAATTTCATGCTTGAAATAAAATATTCGAAAACATTGAACATTGATTTAATGCATGACTTCATCCAACTACATGAATGCCTACAATAAAAGCGTACGATATGTAACCAATATTTGTATCCAATACATTCTATCTAGATTAGTCAATTTGTGGGAAAATGCATGCACTTTTAAAACGACATAACCCTCTTTGAATTATCGATGCTCTGAATAACCCAAAACTTTACACACACAAAACAGCAGAGATTCGAAGAGTTCTGATTTAAGACTTTAGCACTAGATCAGTTATATATCGTTGCAAACGTGTTTCTTATAAAATATAATACCTACTACATTTTTATATTGAGCTCTTTGCCTTTGATTTGCTTGAATCCTCAATACAGAATAGAGATAGTTTTCGTTCAAACTCGAACCCGGCCGATGTTGATGTTTTAAAAGGGGTAACCACAACAAACCAACCCTCACATCCGTGGCGTTACAGTTATACTAATCTTGACTTGCCACTTCTTGTCTTGAACAAGAATGTTTCTTAAAAGTATTGAATCAATTCCAGTTCAATACTTTAAAAAAACGTCTGTTTATCTCAGTATGATCTCTTTTGGAGTAAGAGTGTTGCTTTTATCCTGTTTTATACCTTTAAGACTACAGAGGAGACAGAATTTATCCGACTAATTTTGATGAGGAAATTGCATTGGTCAATAGTTTAATCTGGTAGTGTTTGAACCCAAACAAAGCATTGTTAATCAAATAAGGCTCCGAGTCTATTTCCGTATTTTCAAAAATATCATCGTGACAGAGCAATATAAAAAACCATTCAAAGTCTGTTGTCATATATATATTTTTTAAAACGGGCTTGATTTTAAGAGCATAATTTGTTGAAACCCTTACTGAGATTCTCTATGATCGAAATCTCAAAATTTGTCTTCGGTTTCAGAATACTATATCAATAAGCATTTTGTCAGCATAGTGTTTAAAGTGAAAAAGACTACACGTCCAGCGACGAAATAAATTCAAAAATATTTCCATGCTTAACCATAGAAAAAAGTTTCAAAAGTTCCAACATGACAAACAAAAGAGCCTTATCCTTCAAAAGTAAAACATAAGTATACAACCAATAACGTCGACAAACATTATTATTCTATTACGGAAAACAAATCGAGATTATATCGTGTAAATTAACAACAAAGTGTAAAATTAAAAAAAAATACTTACAATTAAGTACGTGCATATAAGATAAATACGTTTGTCCAAATTTGAAGATCGATATGATATCATGTGTAATAAAATCACAAATTCAAGGAATAAGAAATCCACAACAATTCACATTATTAAAGCAATGTGCAAGCGTGAATAAAGCCGTGTCTATCATCACATGGTAATACAAAACAAAGCGAGAATTACTGAGTTATGCCTTAGTCTATTTTGTGTTTATGCTCGAGTGCCGATCCAAGTAGCCGTCCTAAATGAATGATCAGGTATCAGGTTAACGGACTAGAAGCACCGTTGTAGCACCGTGCCGTACGTCTGGCTTTGTTATACAGGTGTTAGGTCCAAATTAGCGCGGGGAGTCACTAACTTTGCATTTAATGCATATCACTTTTTTTTTAGAGAAATAGAGATTGATTGATAGATAAAGAGAGAGGACGAGAGAGAGAGAGAGAGGAAGAGAGAGAGAGAGAGAGAGAGAGAGAGAGAGAGAGAGAGAGAGAGAGAGAGAGAGAGAGAGAGAGAGAGAGAAAAGAGGGATAGACAAGTTGAGAAGTAATTTCAAAGCATTGCGAACAAATTATAGTTATAAATTATAGAAATTAAATAGAGATAAAAGTAATACAATAAGGAATAAAGAAGTCGAACACAACAGTCAAACATTCGAGATGATGGAAATATTGATTGTTTTAGTTCTAATACAAAATTTCTACAGGAAATAATGCCCAATGTGAAACAAGGAAAATATACTAGAGCGTATTGATTATAACTGCACACATAGTTTTGTGTTTGTAACCTTTAAAGATATACAGCCTTACCATACATCCAAGCTCATTTTAATAAATTCATATTGAATTTAGTTTGTATTAAACCAAAGAAAATATACATTGTCTGCATTCTGAAAGAGACTAGCTATCTTCAATGCCGTGGTTTGCATTATTAAGAGGAAATAGATAGTCAAATTGAACTGAATGTACAGATCATTCTTATAGTTATCTGTATAAAATTCGTGTTTGAAAACACTCTCTAGTATTCGCTTACAACAAGATCAAACTCTTATTTGTTCTGTTTACAGCCCAGACGAAAAGACCTGCTGCTCTTTGAATAACCATAAGAAAAGACAATCATGATCATTTAAGGATATACACTGGTCAATTCGGGTTATCATAAGGTCATGCCAGGAGATTACAGATTAACGTTTATAATGAAAAGGGTTTATCCAACGATATGACCCCATTGACCACTAATCCACGTAAATATTCAGTCAATGCCAATTTTGTATTGTGTTCATAACACAATTATAAACTGAGGGATAAGATATATACAAGAAAGGCTTCGCTATAAACACCCGGTGTGTGGGAATATTTTAAAATAAGCTTATCCAGTTAACCAAAACAATATAACCATTGTAGAAGCAAGTGTGGGTGATTTATTCTTACCCATACATTTAGTGCTATTTCTTCACTTACAAGAATTATAGCACACACATTGTTTTCATAATTTATTCGGATTTACATCGTTTGAACTTTGCAAAATTGATAAAAAGTAAAATGAATATAAATTTTCCTGTGTCACGGTATTACTGCTTCTACTGGACGATTATTTCAAAATACAGACGCAGTTGTCCAAGTTTTACGCCCATTAACTTTGGTCGTATTCAACGACCAAATTTAGTGTAATGCCATGTGTCAATTAGACATACCGGGTGGCCCAAAAAAACGCGCCGCTTGTTTGAATCATCACTACGCCAACACCTGTGAAAGGTTTTGCCTAAAAATTACATATAACTACCTTGATATGTTTTTTAATTCCACTAAATTTTGATGGTATATCTTTTAAACCGATGATACAGTGAACATGTGAAGATTATCACTCAAACATACCCATATGTACCTGTGTAATAAAACATGACGATGCAACTTTTTGAAGTGTCATTTTAATAATTCAAATGAACACTATTTCAACAGTTTTAAAGATGTACCATTAACATTTAGTGGAAGCAAAAAAAACATATCAAGGTTTTTGGGCCACCCGGTATATCAGCAAATGTGTAGGAATGGCCTATATTCACTTAACGGTTACTTCAGAATTATAGTTCAGGCTTAACAAGTACAATCATAACCGAAAAACAACGAGAAATCTCCCGGTGATCAGACACGGTAGAAACATACGTGGACAGTTTAGCTCTGAAAACGACTGCGGGATTCACTGATCTGGTATCTGAGTTGTAAATATAAGGCCGATTTAAAGAACATAAACCAGATTTGAAAAGCGATAATTTGAAACGAAATCGATTGAGTTCATTTGTTATGATATAGCGCTCATCTCATGGCAATGTCTTAACAAGTACTGACAACTTATGAGCAATAATGAAAAATACGAGGATTTATTGCAGCAGGCAAAACTTACATTCTAGTACATATAAATTAACTAATCCATTCCCTTATCTGAGAAAAACGAAAGTAAATATTATACACGTATTGTTTTAGTTAGCTCCTTTACATTGTAGAAACCTATTGTTAAAATATGACAGCTTAAATGTCGGCGCTTTTATAGAAATCTGCTAGGAATATGTAATTCTATTCGCTTTATTTAATTATTTACGTGTCATAACTCTATTTTGGACCCAAGATTTTGACACTGCGATAACGTTAATATTCATTTAGTCGATAAAAACAATTTTACAACAAAAATCATTCTGTCGAAAATTCACATACCTATTATTATTCTTTGAGCGTTCCATGAACTATAGTGGAATTTAATTACTAGAACACTGACAATACGTGTCTTTGTACGTACAAAGTAAATTGGATTTAAATAAAGGAACCATATCATCCATCTCAGTCTGAAATCCCTCATCAGTATGTTTAATGAATGTGTGTATCAACCGTGGTTCGAACTCGAGACCCTCAGGTATAATGCTGTTCTTAGTTCCCAGCAAAACAAAAATATAAGGAGGTTGCTCTTTTTAACTTGCGGGAGATTGGGGCGATTCACTTAAAATTGTTGGGAAACACGCCAAAATTTAAGCTATCACAGTACTTTCACAATTATTTTCACAAGTTTCAGAAAACTAATTTTAATACTTCTTCAGCTTAATGTTAATGGACATGTCAGTTCAATAACTATACTTTTTTTGGTATTTCAAAAAAGAGTTAATTATGTTTCACGATAAAATAACATAAATTCGCTTTATCAAATACAGTATTTTCTGACCTTGAAAGTTTGATCTTACAAAGAATGCGTTTTATGCAATGCCATAATTATAGAAAAGTTACAGACTTTATCAAAACAATTAAAGGAATCTGCCAAAGTATTATAACCTGAATCAAGGCAAATTAGAGTTTTTTCAAAATACTCATAATGGGAATGATTCTTATAACACAACGGAAGTAAAATCTTATAAGAAATTGATCAAAACCAAATTTAGAAATGTTTATTCAGCGTAAATATAAAATTTCGAAATGCCACATGAACAATTGTACTGTATATGTCAAGATATGGCAGATCTGTTTTACCGTTGATGCAGTACTTTACGGAACAATAAACATTTCAGCAGAAATAACAAAAGAGGCATAAGATAAACAAACCTTTCAGGTAGTAAGTAGTTAGGGTTCCAAATTAAGTGAGACGTGAAATTATACTTATTGAATTCAAGTTGTCATAACAATGTCATGAGAAAAATAAAATGTACATACTGTTTAAAGTGCCGAGAAATGTAATTGTTAAAGTATATCATTTATATTTGTTGTCACAGCATTTCTATGATGGGTTTGTTATGTATAAGTATGTTTGAAATGTCATCTTTGTGACACGTCTAAAGAGTGTATTGATACGTTGTGATACTTCACTACAGAAAGTCAAACTTCTTTTTTAAATACCATCACTCATTTAAAACACTGGAAAATGGGTCAGGCGCTGGCCATAATATTTTAGACCTTGATATCGTGACTGATGTATACCTTTTTTAACATTGCGAGTGATATACAGTCCTTTCGTTTTGAAAATTGAAGAAAAGTATATTTTGCACTCTGCTTTCAGTCTAGGGTAGTGTTATATACTTGGATATGCGCAAACACACGTAAACAAGGACAAAGTAACATAATTAAAGACCAAAACATTTAGACATCTCAAAAGTGAAAATTATGGACATTCTAACAGTGATTCAAAAGTCCATTTAGAAAGATAATATGGGAATTTTGACGCGTTGAAAAGTTATCTTCTGACCAAATATAGTGCATAGTTTTTTTTACAAAATGTGACCATATTTTGAATTTAAATCCATGCAGGACTTTGTTGAAGTATGCTAAATTATAACTTTGTTTGTATCAAACATTACAATTTTATTGAATGAAAAAAAACTACTTAAAAGAATATGGCAGCATAACATCTAATCCTTGGCTGAGTAGTGGAAAAAATCGGCTGTCTAAAATTTGTTACAAAATAAATTGATAGAAAGGTATAGACAGGTTTTTGAGAAGTCTATAACTAACAATTTGTCAATAGGGCTAATGGGATAGGAGAAAACATTGTCAATCATTAATATTTTGAAGTGGAAACAGGTAAGAACAACTTAAATATAATTTATTGGAAGTGACAAGCAAATGAGATTAGAAGGCAATAACATTGAATGTCTGTTCGTGCGTGCCATGTTTGTGGCTTTGTATGCACTGAGAAAACAGCCTTAGTTTTGACTAACAACTTTTGGATGATGTTGTAGATATATACATGTGCGATTAAGTTTTTGTAATAAATTCGAACATACTTTGATTTTTAATCACAATTTTTAGTATTTTTCTAATTGCTTCATTGTCCTCTTCACGTCAAGGTGCCATCTTAGTGATTCAAAAGCTAGCTTAGCTTCCTTATTGAAATGCACTAAAACAAGTAAATTGATTTTTGAGAACTTCATTAATATAAGATCTGAATTATAGGTAATGGATATCAAAATGTGTTTTTTCTAGAGTGTGGTTACACATTTGTTTACAAGCACTGCACCAATTCCGATTAGTGATATTTTTCTTACTTTTAGAAGAACATAGGGGCGTATCTAGAATTTTCAAGCAGACACTGTCTTTAAGAATTTGGTAAAGCATGTCCATACAAAAGATGGTAATGCTTCGTCTATATATGGCCCAAAAAATGTAAATGTGACTTGAAAATAAACACATACATAAATGAATATCTAAATACTTTCTTTGATTATTCAAATTTTAAAACCATGTAATAATCTTTAGAAATTCTTTTCAAATAGAAGGTAAGACAAATTTATAATGCGAAGTATCTCAACTCAAATATGAAAATGTTCATTTGTTAAGGAATCAAACATATTCATAAGAGAGCTGAATGATGTTATAAAACTACACTCTGACAACTTTTATAATATAAAACTAATAAATTTGAATTTGTAATAATATTATCATAGATCATTGTTGACGAAAAAATCTTAATAAGAAATGCCGCACATAACTGTCAGGGTGTTCGCAAAAAGCCACAGATTAAGAGGTATAAATGAAGGCAAGGAATGAAGCAGCTCTAACTACTTTCATATTATACACGATCTGTGAAAGATGTGCCATGCCAGCATCGGACAATTAAGAAATTGATGGCACTGCCAAAAGCGTATGCTTGATATAATACTGACCAAAGCAAAACGATACAGTCTGGCATATACTCAACCAATTTAATGCTTGAAATAAACTAATTAGACAACATGATTTAATGCATGACTTCATCCAATTACAGAATAAATGTTTACAATATACGCTTACGATATATATCAAAATATGCAACATTCTGAGGTATAATTATTTTGGGTTTATTCAATGACTTGGCTGAATGCCAACTATTTAGTTCAAAAGGGTCATATTTTAAAAGGGGATATAACCCGAACGTGAATGATATTATAAAAAATCATTCTTTCATTGCATGTCAACGGAATGAAAGGTGCCACTGTGTATCTTGTCTTGTTACCCGAAACCGAGTATCGATACTCGTGGAGGGTATAGTGAAGCATCACGTCTGTCTGTCTGTCTGTCTGTAT
>JAUUEB010508410.1:0-10102 GCA_032362205.1 Clione limacina | reverse complement strand
GGGCAGTTCAAAATAGCGTGAACTTCATCACCCAAAACTTTATATTTAAACTCATTATAACAAAAGCAGCAGAATCTGTATATCAATTTGTAGTGTTGTGTTTTAAGTCCGAATTGGGACTTTATTAAGCCAGTCGAAATTGCAAATGATAAGATTTGAGTAAAATGGTTAAATCCTCGAAAGCATCATAATCATGTTGTTTTCATGTTACAGTCTGTAACCAAAGGGACGCAAGGATAACATTTTATTATGGCTTATATGGAAAACATTTTGGCCTACAATCACATATATTTAGGAGCAAATGGTTTAAGCATTTTAGATAATTTGTCTCGTACTTTTAGATCACTATATGATGATCTCTACATTATTAATACACCGAGAGTCACGTTGTGTGCTTTGTTTCAAGGTTGATTTCATATGAACATACACATGAGTAAAGATTAAACCTTGCATTGAACATTATATCCTATATGTTGGCACACGAACAGTAGTACCTGATATTGTATTTAGTACTGTGTCGAAACAACAACAAAACGACGACTAGCCTTCAGACCTTGAATGTTGGAAACCACTCCCGGCAAAACAGGAGTTAAACTCAATCAATCGACTAGATGTCCGCACGAAGAACGGCCAAGCAGGCGTTCTAAAATTCCTGAATAAAGCTTCCAAAGATCTCCCACCTTCATTTCAAAAGGATCCAAGGTAGCTTAAAAGGAGTGCTAGCCTAGCAATTTATAACGAGGACTTCACTACGTTCATCATAGGTCCAGAGTGTGGAGAGTTATAGTTGTTAAGCTAACGATGCGGTGGTAAGGCAAGAAAAGGCCCAGTTCGAATAGTCGCCATTTCACATCACACTATAATAAGAACTACGGTCTGCCCGAACCAAAGTCTTTAAAAATACATCAGTCCTTTGTTGTTTTGGTGAGGTGCGTTTTTGCTTATAACAATCAGATAAAGTATAAGAACTGAAGTGACACCCAAAGAGTACACACACAGTACATAAGGTTCTGTTAATTACAAATACATACAAGTGTCAATATGTTGAATTTTCGTGGAAATAATGGAAATTGCCAATAAGTAAACGGACGGTAAATAGGGTCTTTAAAATGCTAATACATACACGTTTGAATAGGTTAAATGTTAATGGAAATGAATTAAATGCGCAAAGAGTACACGGACGGTACATAGGGCCCTTTTTATGCATACAATTTGAAATAAAAGAACGAAACTACAAATATTAAACTTCAAATACTTTATCTTTCATTTTATGAAATCGTAGAATCGGCAGCAAACCGATAACTACAAGCCCATACTGTTCTAATGGAACTAAGGGTTAGGAACGCCCAAGAACACGAAGCACACAAAAAAACATTACAAAATGTGCACAAAACAGCTGAGGCAGGCAGCAAACATTTGAAAAATAAACTCTGAGAGAAGGCACAGTAAGATAAAACAAAAAGACAGATGGAGAAATAATACAGACCAGGAGCGCTGCAGAACTCTACGGTCTTGTAGGGCATTGGTTTCCCGCCAATTTGTTGTCCCCCGAAAGCTCGGGCTAGAGACCCACTGTCTTAATGTAACGCTTCTTCCCTGGCTAAGAACCGACCTTGTACAAATAAAGAGTCCAGGTTCCGCTGGTCTGTACCATGATGTGCTCTAAAATGGGAAAGATCGTCGAAACCCCACGGGTAGGCGTGAAAGCACCTCACCAATACGTCTAGGTGTAGGGGCGGAGCGTATGTCACGGTACTATATGTATTCAGGATACACGTGGTCAGGTCTCTGGTCACTATCCTTCGGACCTTTGAAGAAGAAGGCACACGAACAGTATCTAGGTAGTTTTATTGACGATAAAACTTATAATATGTAATATTGAGGCGTCACACTCTTAAAAAATATTGATTCACAAAAACAATCAATATACCAACCTTCGACACTCATGGTAACAGTTAAAAACAACGTTGACTCAACTATAATACAAAAAATATCATCAGAATAAAAACATATTTTGGATTTTTGGCGCCTATCCCTAATAAAGACCCTAGGTGCTTTACATTGATATTAACATCACCACGCACACTTCCATTACAAATCAAACAAAAAGCATGTACTCAGTACAAGTACATCTTAAATAACTAAAATATTAGATTGTAGCTAAACAGATCTTAACATATAGGTAAAAATCAAACATTTAGTTATAACAAAGACAAACATGAAGTTATAATCCATAATTTTATAACAAGCATTTTATCAAAGTTATAATACTATCTACATAGTTTACTCAACTGTATACGATGTCTGAAGCGGGCCTCGTGATGGAGTCACATGGGTTTGCCATTGCAAAGAAATACTACACAATGCGGTAATTAACAATTCTCTGTGGACCAGGGGTCCATCTCAAAGAAATATAAACATGAATAAGGACAAATGAACATAAGTTAGAATTTAGAAATATCTTCTAAAAAGGTGTGTTTTAAGGCTTCTCTTGAATCTTGAGGTAAACTGTGCCCAATGGTGTTGAACTTATATTTAAGTACTGGTGCGCAAACTTGTAGAAAAAGTTATAAATTTACATTTACTGGTTCACTTGCCGATATACTCTTGTCAAAAGTTATTTTGTCAATCACATTTATTCTAAAGTCTGCATGACTCAATTGATATTATTATCAAGGGAAAACAAACAAAACCAATAAGTGTAAGATATTATATAACTAGAAACTTTGTCCACAATTCAAGCACTTGAAAGCACTTAACAAACCCCCAACGGAATACAAATAATACAAAAAGCAAATCAAATATTTTCTAGTTGAATGACTGGCCGGACATTGATGTCTAACGATAATGTCAGGTCGTTCTCAAGTGAGGCAGGTCAAACGGTCAATCACACTAAAAATGTTACGATAATGAACGTAGGAGGACAGAACTACGTTAAGGTTTTTAAGAAAACTGTTGTCGTTAACGTCTTCACTCACAGTATATGCTGATCACATGTTTTATTTCCAACTTTTTGGATACACCATAAAGCCACATAGAGGTATTGTTATGTAGGAAAATATAACGGTATAGTAAAAACAATGGTCACAAAATGTCGAAATCTGTTTTATTAGCCGATGTCACGAAACAAAAGATGAAGCGGTCTAGACTAGACTAAAGAGTACATTTTTTTTTATATTAATCCCGTCCACTATCTTTTTGATGACCCTTGTTGGTTAGTAGCAACTAAACGTGCATTTATTGCGAATGAACTTTTCATGAGTTTGTGAGATTTCATGCAAGTTAAATGATATTTTAACTTTAATAATCAATGTAAAAAATTTCAAGTTTTGATGGATGATACCCATTTGAAGCAAGCTTCACAATGCTGGTTTGATTGTTTGGGATGATAATGGTACAATATTATGTTTGTGAGTGTTAGATGTTAATGCTATGTTTCTCATGCCCCTCGGATAGAAAGATCATTTTAAGCACTGGCTTACTCTGATATTTCTATCACTCAGGGGTCCAAGAGCGGACATCCCCATTCCCACCTCCTAATGAGGCGTCTTTTAAAGTCACTGAAAGTCCCTACTTTGCTTATGGTCTTGACTATGTGACGATTGTTAGTATTAGTCTTACCTTACTCTGTATAAATGAGAAAAGGCATGCTGTTTTCATTGAGCAAAGACTGTTAAAAAGGATGAAGGGGCGTAAACTGTCAATAAAGTTGAGGAACAGAACCTGAGGTGTGATTGAGCGGTAAAGACTGTCAATACAAACAGAGAAAGAGAGTCTGCCATTAGAGGTGCATGCGTGGATGCTGTTACTATATACTGTCAGAAGCTAGGCAGCTGTCAATATAGACGGAGAGGCGGCAATTGTCAATAGAGAAAGAAGTGCAGAAACAATACATAGAAAAGGAGGGGATAAAAAATGACATGAAGCTGTCAATAAAGACGTAATGATGGAAGCCGCAGACGGAGACGTAGTACAGAGGCTGTCAATAAGGGTCAAAGTCGAAATGTCATAAGAGACTGAGAGTTGGGAGCTGTCAAAGAGACGACAGTGCGGAACCTACGAATGGGGGGGGGTCGATAGGTGCCAAAAAAGATCGTTAACTTTGAATAAGTTCATGTGACATTTGTCCCTTGCCATATGGTCAGTTATATGTGAGATTGGTTAATCCTTTAATCCCTTAATATATTAGGCCTGTGTTTATATTCTACTCTTGTATCCATTCTCTACTCGGACGTTTTGACCTAGGCCATTGCAGTTAATTCCCAACAAACAATTGTACTTTCTAAAGTATTTTTCGCTTACATGTTGTGTGAAAAACAAAGCCATCAAAACACAATCCTGTGACAAAGCACCTTGATCAGATGCAATCCCAGCAGAGACTTTTGAGGATGGCGGAAGAGCACTCATCCAGGAGCTCACAGAGCTATTTATCTCTATCTATCATTCATAAGGAGTATCCCTAGACTTTAAAGATGCCTCCATTGTATACATATTCAAGCGCAATAGCTACATAGGTATTTCCTTCCTCTCAATAGCTGGCAAGATTAGCCAGGCTCCTTCTTAATCGCCTTCTCGCTCATCTTGAGCAAGACCTCCTGCCTCAAAGCTAGTGCGACTTTGGACACGGTCACCGCACAGGCGACATGATATTTGCATCAAAGCAGATGTAAGAAAACTTTAGGAACATAATTGGGAACCGTTATCCATCTACGTCGATCTAACAAAGGCGTTTGATACAGTAAGCCATTTTTTGCCATCATACGCTCCTTCCATGAAGGTATGTACGCCAGTGTCTCAGTTAAAGTAGAAGCTTCAACCTCTTTTCATGTAAGCAATGGTGTTCAGCAATGCTGTGTTCTTGCTCCAACGCTTTTCAGCATCATGTTTCCAGTATGCTATAAATAGCCTTCGAAGACTATACTGACTCCATAACTGCAGATTGGAGAACCGGTTGAGGTGGTATATTTAATCTAGCAAGACTTAAAGCCGGAACACTAGGGCACCATGATTATGTCCGATACCTTATAGACGACCTTTACAGACGACTGAGCTCTGATTACAGACTCTAAGGACGCCATGCAAAGAAGCATGGATAAACTCGCAGTAGTTTGTGATGCTTTTGGAATGACCATCAGCTTTAAGAAGACTGGCCATGCACCAGCTAGCTCCAAGCCATGAACAGGGAAAACAAGATGATGTTCAAGAAACCCCTGTTATCACTGTCAGGAATTCACCTATCTTGGGAATATCCTATCAAGGGAAGCCCAGCTGGATGATGAAATAGTTAACCGGTTAGCTAAGGCCAGCACATCTTTTGGACGTCTACGGACAACAGTTTGTGAACGCAAAGTAGTAGTTCTTATCACCATCCTTTATGCCTGCTAGACCTGGACCACCTAAACTAGACATGACAAGTTCCTCAACAGATTCCATATTAACTGCCTAAAGAAGTTACTCCATGCAACATTGGAGGATAAGACCAAGACACAGAGATATTGGAAATATCAGGGTTACCTTCTATCTAAACACTTTTCAGGAACAACAAAATACGCTGGGCCGAACATGTCACCAGAATGACTGACGATAGAATCCCAAAGAAACCTACTGCATGCTGCGAGAAGGTTATAATTCTGTTGGAAGGCCAAAGAAGAGATTCAAAGACTCTCTGAAAGAAAGCTTCAAATGACTTAAGTATTCACCCCTAATCTTGGGAGAGCAAAGCCACGAACAGGGCCGCTTGGTGATAAATGACATTTCAAAGAGCCAAGAGCTATGAAAAAAGAACATATAAGGCCAAGAAAAAAAGAAAAGAGAGAAAAAGCAGAGACACCTAAGAAGAAGCATTTTCATTTGCATGCCCTTACTGCAGCAGAACATCCAAAGCAAACATTTGTCTTATTAACCATAAACGCACACACTCAGCTTCAAATCAACTAATTTCAGTTAAGGGAGAAGCTTCAAGCTCTTTTCATGTAAGCAATGGTGTTCAGCAATGCTGTGTTCTGGCTCCAACGCTCTTCAGCATAATGTTTCCAGTATGCTATAAATAGCATTCGAACATAGCCTGGAAGGTCCATATTACTACCCTACTGTTGTCATGGTCATCATCCGTTGAAGATGGACGAAGATATATGTTGGAAAAAAACTTTCTTCGTAACTAACGACCAATTAAACGTAGTTCGATTTATTTTCAAAGGTCCATTTTCATAGCCCGGGTGGTGTAAGAGGCCGGAGAGTGTAGTTCATCCGCTGTTCACATTCCTTGTGCTTGGATACGCTAGAAAATTTGGATAGTTTTTTTCTATGACCCTAGGGCTAGCTGTACTGAAATGTTGAAAGAACTTAAATGGACACCATTAAATGAAAGAAGAGCCAAAATTAAAATTACCTTAATCTATAAAGCAAGGAACAACCTTGTACATATACCTTTAGACCACCTAAAATATAGTATAACAAGAGCAGCCTCAAATGGAAATTCCTATGTCATACCAAGATTTGAGTCCAATGTACATTTGCACTCTTTCTTTCCAAGTTCAATTAGATTGTGGAATGCCATCCCGAGTTATGTTAAAGACTGCCTGTCTATTGGCACTTTTAAAGAGAATGCCAAACTACTCACTCTTAGGAATAGTTATTGTTAGTGGGGCATCCCAGTTTTAGTCAAGCAAAACGACTTTTTTTAATACACATATACATATCCCTTTTCAAACCTGTATAAAGAGCATTGAATTTTATCAGAGTCGCATTTTTAACCGGTGGAAGTAAAGTTGTGACTGTCATCAGAATTGCTGCTACAACTTCAATGGAAGAAGAAGAAGAAAGTAGACAATTCGAATCAGAACTGTACAAACATTTATATATTAACAACTGAACAACCTTAGCATGTGAAGAAATCGAATTTCAATAGGGGATATCTGTCAAAAGGTAATACTGTTCCCGAATCGTCTCATATTACTAACTTCCCCTTTTAGAGAAGCTTATTCTTTTATCAAATCCGGAAACCAGACTCCAGGAATACTCACTTACTTCACCTCGGTAGGCGCTTATGTCTTTATCATTGTCCTGTTTTTGGCTGTTATGTGACCCAAGTTTTCTTAGAAAATAGATATTCCTTGTAAATCGGTCTTGCCTCAATGCGCCTGTCAAATTCCATCTCCACGGTAGTTGTGACAAGAGGTGCTTAAATGCAACGCGATACACTCGACTTGAATACGCACATACAGGCGCGTTAATCATTAAATTCATCAGTCTAAATGGCAGAGTCCAAATATAATAACGCATTGCTGTCTGTAAATCCAAACGTTCAAAGGCGATTGGTATACACATGCTAGGTACCCAAAATAAAAGAAATGAAAACATCAACATTATTGTAATTTTTACATTTGCTAGCTCATTGGTGTAACCTCTTTTTTTCAACCGGGAACGCGTAACCATTGCGACATAGGAAATCTGCACACACAGAAGTGTGCAACCACCTATGAGTATGTTCTTTTTTATACTACAACCTAATGCGTAATCACTGTACCAGCCAGGGGTGTTAACATGACTGCATTTCTTTCCGTCGAATGGCATGAAAAATACATAAACAATAGCTGCTTGTGCTGTTTCAAACAGATAAATCAGAATACTTGCACCTATGCCAACTTTCACTGTTGCATGTCTTTGATAGAAGAAAGGCCACTTTATTGATATAAATCTGTCAACACACAGTAAACAAAGAAGAGATATCGATCCATATTGAGTTGTTACTGGTATGCCCAATCGAAAAACACAACTCCACTTATTTAGTGTGAATAAATATCGCGTGTCTTGTATTTGGGACAAGATGAACACCGGTATACACACGATTCCAACTAAGAACTCTGCTACAGCCATACCGGCAATGATCATGTCTGTTTGCCTGTGTAGTTCCGGTTCTAACCAGGCCGTGAGGATTACAAAGAAGTTAGACATCACAATAATTGGTATTAATACTATGTCCAGACAAATTATAATATCTAAGGATGTTTGCAATGCAGTAAATGCTGAGGTTGCGTTGATGTAAGAAATCATCTGAAGGTAATTCATGCTGACCATGTCGTCCATTTTGCGTCGTTGGATTCGATTCGTACTGTAGCTGTGAAATATAGATTATAAAGAGAACATTGGATGATAATGAAAACTACAACCACGCTTAGGAAAATATTACAATACATTATTACCACCAAAGCCTCAGTTTCACTACCAAACCAAAGGAAAAATGGACTTTCGTTCGTCAGACTATTGTATTTCCAACACATCGGCCCCTCAATATTGTGTTTTATCACCAATTATATTCAGAATAAATGCTAATAATTGCAGAGAGAATCACCAAATTTAAATCTAATTAAGTTTGAAGATTATTCATAATTACAGGGTCTAACCATATTCATCAATGACATTCCATTCGGAAAAGCTATTGCTATGTTACCGTTTTGAGCGATGTCAATTATCTACCTCTAAATATAAAAAGGCTAGTAACTGATCAAAGGTTCTAGAGTAATGAAATACCCCCTTACCTTTGTTGTTTTGAAAACGAAGAGGGAAACAAGTTAAAAATTACAAGTATCTTTATGTAAAAAAAACTAAATGAGAACAGGATATTTTTTGAAATTCTTTGTTTGACAAAACTAGAAAAAATGAATGATTTTTAACCGAAACAAAACGCAAACCCTGCAAAAAACTTGTCTGTTACCAGGTAAAATTGCGACAACCGATGACTCGTCAAAGAATTTGTTAAGCAACTTCGAAAAAGGATCATGTCAATAATTAAATATTTAATTTACAAGTTAAGCAGCAGCGTAATTTAAAAAGGTACTATAAAATGATACTAACTTATATTCAAGACCTATTGAGTAACGAAGACCCTGACAATAACCTTCAGGTTATTAGGAAAATTGCTACTATCATGATTAACTACGACAGTCTCTTTTAGAACACAAAAATACTTTCTGAATAAGAGGCCCACTCAATATTTCGGCAAAGCAAATCTTATGAAAATAAATACCATTAAGAAGTGTAATTGATTAACAATGTAAAACAATGGACGGGATAATTGAAACTCAACATAATCCGGACCCTGAGAATAAAATAGAACACAATAATATACGTCGCTTTGCTGAACATGTGTCCAATAAGGGTGCAATTCAAATGAAGCAACGCATTCAAAACTGAGCCACAGTCCTTACATAAAACAATATTCAAGTATTAAAGAGGAGAAGATTATCGTCTGTCTTTAGAAGTGCTATTCCAGCATGACATTAAACCTGGGATGAATATACATGTAGAACACTCAACATCAAGAAAGTCTATGATCTTTGTGAAAAGTTGGATATGAAAACTTCTTGTATATCGTTTTATTATTATAACTAATGTGTTGTATTTGTGTGTATTCTACAGAATCTGATTAAGAAGTTAAACTCCAAAAAATGTCACCATGTAACCAAATAATGGACTTTTGTTGGTACTCTACAATTTGGCGACAACAATGTAGTTTATATTTAGTAGGAGAGGGGGGGGGGGGCATTGGTACATGCAAATTGTATCTGTATTTTTTTTCAAGTTTTGTGAAACGTACTTATATTACATCAAATTTTCCTAAAATGCCTAGAATCAAAGTGACCATGGCTAGTGTACTTAAACTCATGGGCGATATTAAAGAACATTAAGCAACTGGGATATGCAAAAGGAACAACATCGCTAGGCGCTAACATCATACTGAATAATGCCTAGAGTTGTAAATGGGCTGTAACAACGTTTAACAACATTAAATGACTTTGCTTATTGACTTAACAAGAAAAAACAGATCCATTCAATTCATTTGGACTTTTCCAAAGCTTTCGACGAAGTAGATCATGAAAAGCTCCTTACAGACATACAAAAATAACTTTTGAAATAGATGGAAGCTTTCTTCTTTGGGCACCAACATACAGTAAATGAAGATGGAGCTGTCTCATCTCATAAACAAGTTACCTAGTTTCCCTAAGCGTGCAGTGCTTGGCTCTTTACTATCTATAACAATATACACTGAATTGTATGCTTGCTTGTATGGTTGTATGGTTACCTTCTTGCACTTCTATAATCT
>JAUUEB010508399.1:0-10103 GCA_032362205.1 Clione limacina | reverse complement strand
AATTAAATTTCCTTTAATTTGATAACAAACATGTTAATGTTGTCTCAACTAATGCGGTGTTAAAGCGCAAACAAAATTGTTCGAATAATTGTGGCGTTAAGTATATATATTGTATACGTTACGAAAAAAAACGAATGATGTTATTAATTACAGTTTTGCAGGGCTGATGTTTGGTTTTTCTACTTTTCTATTTTGTAAAAGCGTACAATAAGTAGAATCAACATTAAACTATCTACTTATTTATGATACCAATTAAGCTACTACAATTTAAATGTCAAATTTAATGTACGGCTGCAATTTTGCAAGAGCTGACTTTAATTCTTTGAAATCTGACTATGTAAAAACTGACTTATGAAGTACAAGGACAAGATCACATGTTAATCAAACAATATTGTTTATGTATTCTTTTGTGACCGACTATCATATCCCAGTTCAACTAAGCTATGTATACATTTTCAATAGTGTGTTATTCATGTGTTCTTACGATTCGTTTGTGAATTACATTAATTTCAATAGTCAAACAAGATAAGTTGTACATTCTTTGTTAGTGCGTTTCTGGCCTCCATACACGACTAAATTACTTGTTATCTAAAGAGCAGCAACTGTTGTTGTCTGTCAAAATAAGTTCAGCAACACTATTCTTATATAATATGTTAAATCTTTAGCGTCAGATTTGTAATTTTATCAGAGAATATGTTCTGCTCTAGACGATTTAAATGAGACATCAGTCAGATAAAAAGCAACAATTTTAAGATTCAAGGTTTATAGAAGATTTGTTTCAACCTTCTTTTCAAAGCTTCATGGTCATGTGAAATTCTATAGTGCTACATAAATGCAATGTACCCCTTAAGACAAACACACATAAGTATTGAAAGTCTGATCTTCTTAGTCCGGGATTGGCATGCAAATGTCAATTGCAAATGTGCCTCGCTAGAGTAATTGAACGAAACAAAGTCAAGAAAAACAGAAGAGTTGTAGAAAACCCAAAAGATCTCCAATGTATTATTGCATTCCAATGAATATGTTATACATATAACTCACTATTTGCCCAGACAGCAATGTATCGAAGAATTGATGAATGCATATCTTTTAACCTTTTGATACCTAAACTTCGTTTGATTGGAATTGCGTTATTACTCTCTCACCATCATTTTGTGTTGAGGTCTGATTAGGACCACGATTCCATCAAGTTGCGTTAGAAGACCGTGACAAATTGTCAACTATAGTAAAGAGTTATGAAGAAAAACTAACCAGTTAGTGCAAAACCAACATTCTGTTTTTACTAAGTGTTCTGACTTGTTTAAGAATACTATATAAAATCCAGCAATGTAAACGTAAACCAAAGGGAGCGTTTTAGGATGTTTAAAGTGCATTGAAATCTTAACATTGTTTTGAAAGGGAGTTTACAAGCAAGCCCAACGGTTTAAAATCAAAATTGTTTCAAAGATCAAACCTTCAATTCACATAAAAGTTCTTCTTAGCATGTTTAATGTTTTACATATAGTTTGAAATCACAAGAAAATATTTAGTTCAATTTAATTTCTTGTGAAAGCACAACTATGTTGAGCTATATGAAAAGTAGGAAATTAAAACAAAATTGAAATAGGCTATGACGCCTGCAAATGAACTCATTCGAGACTGAACTATTTCCTGTATTTCTCATGATTCTTGTGGGTTATGTATACAATACATTGGAGTTGTTTCTTCTTTTAAAGTCACCGAGTAGTTTTTCGTCTCACGAAGATGTAACAATGTCAAAGGATCATTTTAATTTGATGACTATGAATTTATTCCATAGCTAATGAGGGGAAAATGGCATAATCACAATATATACGCTGATAATGTTATATTGTTTAATGATAATTAGAACATAATTACACCGTATAATGTGGTGTCAAAACTTTAAAACAAGAAGCAGGGTAGTCTTGTTTTGTAACTTAGTTATTCGAATTACTGCACGATAGAGAATTAAAATATAAAATAATCAAGTTTAAAAAGGTATGTTGTTTGGCCAAGTATCGATGTTAAGATGTAACGATGTTCAGATGAAGCGATATTTAGAAAAGTGTAGCAATTTTCTGAAACAAGTGTACCGCTGTTCA
Organism: Clione limacina; assembly: GCA_032362205.1. Classification (NCBI taxonomy): domain Eukaryota; kingdom Metazoa; phylum Mollusca; class Gastropoda; order Pteropoda; family Clionidae; genus Clione; species Clione limacina. The sequence goes on along the minus strand of JAUUEB010508399.1, from coordinate 8,001 downwards.
GATGTACCGATGTTCAGAAAAAGTATATCGATGTTCAGACGCATCAATAAACAGAAAAAATAAAATTCAGTGAGGGGATCGTTTTCAATTGGCTTCAACAAGAAACCCCATTTATCTCCATACCAGTAACTTTAGTCATTTGATAACTTTTTATAATGGGTACCTTTGGAAAACCTATGTTTAGAGAAATGGAATGAAGTCAAAGCTTATTTTTGAACTAGCTTAAATACGCACCCACCCCCGATGTGTGAGAATATGGCTCCTTTATGTCAGGCTGTCTCCTTACTTTTCCACGCAATTTGTGTTAATTTATGTCTAGCGCATTGCTACCCTTACTGCAAACCCCTTACTACATTGCATATGGAAGAGGTGCGTGCTAAAGTTGACACAAGATTAGACTCGAGCGTGTAGCAGTTTTTGAAATAAGAAGAGTGCGTGTTGAAGCAAGTTGTGAGATTGACTTTAATGAGCACAGTTATGCAATACGGATTAGCTGCGTGTTAGAGTAAGGTGATAACTTAACACCTATGTGTAAACGTCGAAACTGTTATAGGGGGGGGGGTGCGCTATGAATTTAGCTACGGAGTGCTATAGTTAGAAGACAACCTTTACGGGGGTTTTAAAGCCAGTTGGAAAACATATGCACCTAAGTAATATCCCAACGAACCCCTACGAAGAGTTTTCAAAATGACCGCATAATTGTTATGGGGGAGTGTGCGTGTTAATGTGTATTCAATCAATCTTGTTGTCTTACAAGTGGCACGCATACTTCAAATGACAAATCTAGAAATCCTCCATTATTAAGCCACGCAGACTTTCTAAAGAGAACTTCGAAATTCATAATTGAAATTGGTATTCAAGTGTATTCTCATTCGAGAAAAAAAGCCACTCTATTACATGGTTTTGAGCATATCCCCCTGTCCCTCTATCCCTCAATCCCTCTTCTGTCTCCGGTAGCCAAGAAAATTTGAAACTTTTGTTTTTGAAATTTAAGAAAAATTAGCCGCCAACGGGATTTGAATCCTTGGTCTCCGGCTTGAGAGTCCGGGCCTAATCGACTGATCTAAACAAGCTCTAATACTAACTACAAACGCACTTTATGGTATTGCAACTGTTTACTCGACTTGCAAAAAACATTGCGTACTGTTGGGCTTTAAATGATGAAATTGATAGTAAAATCATATTAACACATTTATTTGATACACATGAAGAAATGATTGATTTACAATAGTTTACGTTCGTTTTGTTCCTCTTAAATAGTGTTCTATTCTTTAATATATTCACCAAAACAAACTGGTAGAGCACGCAGGAAAGGAAAAAGGAGGTCTACGATTCTGCCTCTCTATTGTCTGTCGTGCAGTTCTTCTGAGACACCATACCGTAAAAGTGGCAGATCTGCGTCATTGAAGGACATCTAAATGAACATTGTTTACTTCATGTCTGGGCGCGGTATGTATGTATTAGGCCCAGCTGAAGGTCTCGGTGTTCCGGGTGCATGGAGGGCTGTTTGCGTCAAAGTCAGAGGTTTTCGAGTCTGAGGAGTCCAACTGGTAAGTCATGGTTTAGCTCCCTTGGGTCCTTAAATCACTGAGATAATAGTTACATAGAAGGGTCCCTTACAGTCGATGTTCTGACGGGCGGTAGTGCAAAGGTTCCTTTAGTACACTACTTTATGTAGCTTGTTACGTAGAGTGCGGCCGTTAACCTTGGGCGGCTCCTGGAAGTGGCGTGGGGCGCCTGCCGCGGCTAAGGGTACTGTCTCTTAATTATCTCTCCGGGTCAATATGCAAGCCGGCAAATCTCTAGAGGTTCAGACAGTATAGTACTAGTTAAAAGCTAATAAACAAATTCTGCTCTACTTTACCATTAACATTGTTGGCTATTTTGGGATTGTAAACAGTGTAAAAAGTAAAAAGTACTTTTCCAAAGAGACACTTTAAAAATTGTAAAATAACAAAATAAGCTAAAAACAGTTCCAAAAAGAAATTGGACTAAAACAAGAAATAGGTCACCTATTGGTTTGTTTATACTTTGTCAAGTGATTCATATTATCATCGCGCAGATCGATGTGTTCCGTCAATAAGTTTACAGAAGTTAACAAAAAAGAAATTGTGATTTTACCATTTTGTTTGTTTTTGAAGTTGTGTTACTACTTGAGTGAGTAGAAGTAGTATGCACTTTTACCTTTTATGAATGTAATACCTGGAGGTGTGTAACAAGAACATATAGCTTGTCATGGTTATACCTAGGTGATCGTCATATGGTATTTTATAACGACCATACCTTTAAGCTTTATCTTTAAAACCTTTTAAACAACAAAATGTGTATGACAAGGATTTAGTGCGGCTCAAACACTCAGCCAATTTAACACATTTTTATTAAGTCACACTAGACGACCGGAAAATATACATTTCAAAATTGACATTTGAGCAGTAATTCTTATTTCAGGTCAATGGCATAGGGGATATTTAATATTGATGTTACTATATGTTCACATAATGGCTAGCAGTCACAAACCATTTGCCGACATCAATGGTTTAACCACAAACTCATAATTTGCAGGGATACTAACCTGATAACACACTGGCTGATTTGCTCATGTAGCGGTCTCAGAAACTGCCCTTGGTATTCATTCCGATAGCAATGTTGTTTCAGATATAGAGATTTTAACATAATCGTCCAATATGAACACGTTAGCCAATGTTGCAACAATCAAGCACTGTTATACGTATTAGTCATTTAGCTTGCCATAAGTCGCTTATTCATGTGATAATTCAAAATTTGAAAGACTGTAATGATATTTTGCAAAATATTACACTGGTGATTAAGAGCTCAAAGAGGGAAAAGCATGTCACCGGTCACAATTTTTCCTGGATATATGTGTGCGGTGACCTGTCTAGTGGTAGGCTATAACAAAGAAAATAACCATATGGATGATATCTTTACTATTCGTTTAATAATAATCAAAGAAGGGGAATATTTCACATATAGTTATAAGTGTTTTCAGCTCCAAACTTAACTTTGGTGACAATTCATGTAAAATCTCTACAAAGACCGAATAACAGGCTTGTAATTCAATTTAATATAACTAGACAGTGATTTATCGATTTTCGATTGTGAAATGTCATAATGCCATAAGCTTTTAATAAACCTTTCACGATGACGTTGACAAATTGTTGGTTGTAGGCAAAAAGTCAATAGCATTAACATATGATTGAAAAGTGCATTTCGTCATCTGAAATGAAAGTTCAATATGTGATGTTATTTTTATGTCTACAACAATAATAGAAATCACGATCTAAACCAGTCTTGACGTATTTCTTAAGCTAATGTTTATAAGTGTTCAATTTCAGTCTCTAGTTATAATCGGGAAAATTCAATGTGAACATGAACACTGTTTATTTTCTTAAATGTGTGATATTTATAGCGTTGAGTTGAAATTATTATTGTTTAGCTATATAATGTATCATGCGACTTACGATTGTCTTTGCTCAACACCATCTCTATATGTTTGATATAATTGAATCTTGGGATAAGTTATGGGATAAGAAACTAGTAAATGGACAAGGTTAGAACTACGATATAAAACATTGTTTGATCTGCGCTATGATCAAAAATGAAAATCATATCAACATCGTAAATAGTGTATTATCTTAAAATTATATCACAAATCGTATACTGTGAATTGCATTTATTAATGCAAATTTATCAAACGATCTAAATGATGAAAAGTATGAGAAATAATTTAATTTGATTCATAAGGCAATTACAGATGGGGAATAAGATATAAGTTGCGAAACAGTTACGAAGAAATACACTTTTTTATGAAATTAAATTTGAGAGAAAACGAAGAAAGAAAAAATGAATAATATCATCTTCCTTCAGTGTCAATGCTCTTCTGAATATTTGGTTCAATCTTAGGATCGGGAAAATTACTTTCGCTGAAGTTGTTTTATTCTTAGGGGAAAGGGTCATGGAGTCAAAATCAATAAATTTGGAAAGTTGTTAATCCGACGTTTGATGGTCTCTGCATTGAGTGTGGCTACAGTTTAAATCCTTTGAGAAATGAGTTTCTGATCTAATAACATGGGCTATCGTGTCCATTTAGTATGTAAAGCTGAGAGAAACCAGAAGTCTACTGGACTCCCCTCGTAGTAACATGCATATACATTTTGTCTTTCTTAAGACACTCGACACAAATGTAGCTGACCTCAGTCAAACAATTCGCAAAGACATAGCAAGAGTTAACCCATTGTGAGGAAATTTAAGTCCCCAGAATATATCGTTCAAATAAAATCTGCGACAGCGACATTCACAAATGCATTTTTGCATTGTGAAAATATTTATTGCCGAGTTATGATTCAGGATTGGCCAGCTTTTTCAACTGACCCTAATAGACAATTGGTTAATAGACATTTCAAAACCATCTTATCTTAACATAATTGTTCAAATAAAAGTAAGAACTCTGAGAGAAATATCAAATAAAACCACGTGTAGTCAATTTGGTTGACAAATGTGTAAGAAATAGACGTTCAAAGCTGGTTACTGTTCTAATAGTCAAAACAATTCAGAATCAAATGATCAGATCGATCTAAAGCTGCAAACGATATATTCGAAGTGGTTCTTGTTTTCTGATCACTCGTTTTGGGTGAATCAGTCGACGTCTAGTTCACGACCGAAATGTGTTTACATTCATTTATACTAATTTGAATTTCTAATGACCCACTCATGACCGATCTCACTCATGACCGATAGTCATATTTGATCCAAGTTTTATGTGTAAATGGGAGGTAAACCTCACTGCATTGGTACTACAAATATTTTCGATTTCTTACTTGTGGGCAATGTTCAGAATTGAAGAAAAAATAAAATCTTTTTTCTTTTAAAAGGCTTTCAAATGCTCGCTGTGACCATATTGAATAATTTTGATGCGCTGATTTAAAAAACGTCATTTATTGTGATTAACTTTTTTTGAGATACATTCAGTAGCCCAAAATTCAAAGAAATCCGAAACCAATCGAGGTGACGCATGATAGACAACCGCGTTTCGTTCATTTTAAGATCAAAGGGCCATAAAGGAGCGATGAATTTTTGTTAATAAAATGATGATGGATCATTCCAATCATCCATTTTTTTCTACTACTAATATAAAGGTAATATGAATCGATTGATCAGTTCAATCACTAGATCGAACCAACTTATAAAGGTCGGTACCATCAATATGATCAAAAGGGGTGACCCAACTTCAATACTTACTAAGTTATATTTTGGAAGCCTTTCTTTTTTCAGTGGCAAATACAATAATGTTTTGAGCCACATTTGATTAAATGGTATCATTTTTATTTCTAGCTTATGTTATATCTAGACATTTAACCTATATTTGAAATTAATTTGAATTTGTTTATTTCATTTGTTGGGCCGTCACAAACACGTTGAAATACATATACAATCAAGGTTCATTACAAAAATATTTTACATAAATAATGGACATTAGTCTTTCCTCTTCTTGAGGTTTATGATTTCATTTATAATTCTAAATACATTATACACAAATTTCGCTACAGAAAAACAAAACCTTTCATTTGATATAAGTGTATTCATATTACTATAACTACGATCATAATGATATATATGAGGCAAGTACATGTTTCTTAACTTTTTATTCTTGTTACATACAAAAATACATGTATTTCATCTTTCTGATCGTCATTTCTGACAGAACTATCTGTCACATCTCTCACTGTACTAGTGCTAGGGATATTAAGTTTTGATGAAGCTGTTGGTGCATTCATTTTTAATTTTCTTCTCTTCGTCATGTACTTGGCAATGGCACACTTTATAATGTTTTCTCTTTCTGATGGAGTCCAAGAATAGTCATTAATTTTGATTAAAAGCATTACTTTCATGCTTTTATGGCTCGGGCACAATCTCTTGTTTGTCAGAATGTTTGTGAGATCTAAGAAACCTCTATCCACTGTTGAGTTAGAAGAACTGATTGCAATTAAAATTGAAACCAGTTTACAAAGGTTAGGTAATTGTCAACTCTGTGTTTCATTATTTGTTGCCAAATGGAACTAACACTTAAAGCAGCATACAAGTTCTGAACCAATCTTTTAAACTGTTTCCATTCATTGATAACTGATGATTTCAAAAGCTCAAGAGGTTTGGCAAAGTGTGAAACCAACCAAGGTGTTAATTCCATGGGTCTACAACTGTTTAAACTTAATTAACTAGCACTTGTGCCGTGCTCCTAATACTGATGTATCGAATATCGCACTGTTTAACTGTCTTGGTGCTTTTTAAAAACGATACATGAGGGACTCAATTGTCGTATATCAGGCCAAAATAGTTTGAAAAAAGTAGTTTTCTTCAATTACTTGACTAATTTCTCAGGCGAGCGATGAATCGCTCGTCTCCAGTAGTTCAGGCGTGTGCGGAGGCGAGCGTGACCTATCGCTCGCCTTAAACGACAAGGCCTGTATGACATTTAAGTAAATCTATATTATTGTAAAACTTATATCTGTGGCAGTGTATTTGGGATACCCCAGGTCGAAATCTAACAAAAGCATTTCTTAAATGTTTAACAAGAATAACTCAATTTTAATGACATTTTTAAAAGAATAAAATGTTTGAAATTGTCACTAAGACGGTCTTTTATAATACAGCAAAAGGTAGTCACATTTCCTACAATTCTGTACATCTATACATATGTACGTATCCTTTTTTACACATCACGAATTCCACTCACCCAATTTCGTACACCTCTTTCATCCATTCTTTCAAGCATATTATATGCCTGGCGCGACAAACGATCAGGCTGCATTTGCATCAATCTAAACCAGTATTTTAAAGATTTAACTGTTTGGTTTATATGGAGCGGGTATCGACCAGTCTCTCCATACAATAACGTATTTGATGTATGTATGTATGTATTGCCAAGTAAGTAGTAATCAAGTGTGTTTTCTCGTGCTCATCAAGAAAATGACCAATATACGATTGCAGACGCATTATATGTCAAAACGGGTAGCTCTGTTAATCTCCATTCTCTTTGAAAAACTCCCTTTCTTTTACTTCAACAAAATCAGAGATTATTTCTTTTGAAAGTTTCCTAACTGAATACTCATTTGCAAACTACACACTCATTTTGTTTAAAAACCTTCTCGTCACGCCTCCTTGCCTCCCACTGAAACCTGCTATATCTTTCATAACCAAAGGTTCATGTGATGTTAGTTTAGGTTTTGTTTTGACTCCAGCTTTTTTCTTAAACAGTTGCTACTTGTGGCCTCATCAATGTTGAGACTGAAAAAGGTTTTCTCAAGGGCAGATTAAATATTGTCTTGAAAAGTCTTTGTGCAGCTGTGTAGCCCAATGACATGTTGCTCAGAGCGTGGGGATCAGACGAATAATCTTTTGCGATAGCGACAATGTCTTCAGCAAGATGAAACGGGTGATTCTTCTCAGCAATAAATGAAACAACCTTTGCTTAATGGTTATATGTTCTATCTACGACTGATGTCACTGGTTTGGGCAATGAAGGGGGGTTAATTGCAGCTTTCGCAAACATAGGATGCAACCGATACGGCTTATCGTTCACTGAATTGGCAGATGATGATGGAGTTGTTGATAATGAGGCTGATCCCTTTGGGTTCAAAACTGAAAGAAAGAAAAAAAAACACTATTAAAAACTTGTCTTCATCCAATTTCACCTATAGTGAATATATAATCAGGGTGCCATACTGTCATAATTATGTCTTCAAGAATTTTTTAAAGGGTGAATAATATTTAACAATTTATCAATGTCATAATTTAAAATCGGGCAGAAGCTGTCGCCTGAAATAAGAGAAAATTTGTTCTAAAAGTCATTGTAATTTAAATTTAAAGGTTTCGTGGATAATGTGGGTTCTGTAATTGCTGTTGGCTGAGAGAGAGAGTTGCCAACCCAACTTAAAATTGGTCGCAATAGTTGCTTATTGTTAAGGAGAAAAATGTTTATTTTCCAAC
>JAUUEB010508388.1:0-10103 GCA_032362205.1 Clione limacina | reverse complement strand
GTTTTACACCTTTTGTTACTGTGATCCAGATCATTTTTTTTTTATTTGATGAAGACGGTGGGGGGGGGGGGGGCTACTCTGGTATTTATTTATAGTCATGTGACTGGGTACAAAATCTGAGTCAACTTAAGCTGACACAGAGTGGTAGGCGCATCTGAAAAGTTCCTGCTACCTTATGGTTTTCAGATAGCTCGGAGCGAAGTTGAATTTGTCCATACATTATAGTATTTTGCTGTTGGATGAGGCAATTTATGCAAATTTAATCACCTAACCAAAATACAAATTTGTGTCTATGTTTAATCGGATGTAGCTGACAGAGCTGACAGATATTCTATCATGCCAAGTCTCAGCACAATGAGCAGAAATATTTCCAAGTCAACGCGGAAAAAGGACCCTTAATATCTGTTGAGATTCTAGCCATTCAACTTGTTCTTTATCCATTTTGACTATCTCTTGCATTAAGCTCTTAAAAAGGATTCCAAATATTGTAATTATTTTTTTGTATGTAGTATTTGATGCAAGGAAAGGGCTTTGCAGAATTTCACATGGGATATTTATGTTGCCTGGCAACTCAAGGAAGCATCATTTCTATTTTAGCTCTAGTATTTTGACTTTGGTCCAATCTTTGCGTGAGGAATGTTTAGTTATGTAACAAAAATACTTGAGGATAGTATAAGAATTCCTAATCTAATAGTATTAAAAACTGTTTGTGCTTTCAGGTGATAGCTGATTTGAATGCTTTGAAGACTGCCCTGACAAAACCTTCCAACATTTCTGTTCATCTGGCCTGTGATTTGAAGAAACATAAAGATCCAATCAGAATATGGAAAACGTTTTTAACAGATGCCAGTGAAACTATGCCTTCGTGAGTTCAGTTTTTTTAAGACTTTTAATTAACTTTTTTATGAATTCTTTTTTTTTTCTTGTAAAGGTACCTTATCGTATAAAATTGTGTATGCTATAATTTTTTTCAAGCAAAACATTGTTGACACAAGAATTATTTAATACGCTATAATTGTCTTGATTTTTAAAGAGAATGGAAACAACAAAACCTTTACTGGTTTATGTAAATACACACCTGATATTAGAAGATCAACATAGCTCTTACATCAAACTATGCAATTGAAATTCAATGATCTAAAATGTGTTTTTATGTCAGAATTCATTTTCTTAAATAACAAACAAATGGAATAATGTATAATTCAATAAGAGTTTACAATCTGAGTGGCTATGATATTTAAAATTTTGATTTTCATAAATTATCTTGATTTTATGATATTGAATAGAAATTGGAACAATCTGGATAAAAAGTTAATAATCACTGACTTCTTCTGTTTAAACAGCCAAGTGCAAATAACCAAATCCTCTGAGCTTCTCCGTCCCATCAAGGAATTGACAAATAGACACTGCATCGTTGGTATGAAGGAAGTTGAGTCGGCCTACATGGTCCAGGCTGTCCCTTGTATCACCGAATTCAACCACCCAGACCTGCCTGCTTTGATGGTTTTGCTGCAGTATTTCACACAATGTGAGGGACCCATGTGGCGCAGGATCAGAGGTTTAGGTCTCAGTTATAGCTATGGGTAGGTTAGAAAAAAATACTTTCATTACAAGCAAGAGAGCAATGCATATTGATGATTTTGTTTTAATGGTTAAGGGGTTTGCCTTGTGAATAGAAGGCCTGGTGTTTGAACTGAGAGAAAACCTAAGATTTTTTAAATAGATAATTGAGCAGTAGTCTTGCCGTGAGCCTGGTAGTAAGAAATTAGTGCTAAGTCTGATTAGCCTGGTGTCAGTATACTGTGACTGGGTAAATGTAAGAGTTGTTATTCATCCTATATGTGGTAGCAGAAAGATGTAAGATTGTCCCTGGTATAACCTACCCTGTCTAGAACCAGATGTTAAACATGTAACTATATTTACAAATGTACATAGTACATGAGGCAATGTTAGCACTTTTCTAACATCTCACAGTCAGAGTCTAAAAACTAACATGGAAGTACAACTTTTAGTTGTTAAACTGAATAATGCAGTGTCATGATATCAACTCTTCTTAGTGCTTAGTCACCAGCTCTGTCATGCCACATCTTTCAGTTGAAACTGGCATTCAAAACTTTTTTTAATATTTTTTTTATTATTCACCTGATTTGATTATTCCCTTCTTTGCTGCAAAAGTGGATGTCGTAGTAAACATTTTTTTTCACTTGTAACATGAATTTTAGTAGTTTTTTTTTCAATTGGATACTAATTAATATCTCAATATTAAGAGCCTTTTTTCTTCAAACAGTGTTTTGATACATCACTCACTGCAACCATAATAACTTTGTTATTTTTCAAGCAATTCTCTTCACTTTATCAACAAACATTTTTAATACCCATCTCACAACCCAGATTCTTGTTTTCAATTGCATATAGTTCTTCCAGCACTAAATGAATCAAGGTTTTTGCACTTTTCTCTTAAACGGCTTGGATTTTGGATAGGGTCTTAGATCAAAAACACTTAGCAGGTCCCAAAAAGTACTTGTATCATGATGAAAAATTGATTTGTGAATAATTACTGCTAACCCATCTTAAAGATAACAATGCTCAATAAATTGGATTCTACAAAATAAATAAAAACAAAGGTTAGGAGCAATGTTATTCTAATTTGAAAAAGGAAACTAATATTTATAGCTTTAATGTTGAGATATTGACCCTCAACTGAATTTCTCATCAGCACTTTACTTTACTACCATGGTTCAACGATGATAACCTTGTTTGTAATGAATACTTGTGCATCGTATTACTGCCAAATGATTGATCATTGCCATACCTTCGGTAGGCAATAGATTTTCCAAAAATAATTGTTTATCATGATAATGATTCATCAACTAAAGTACATGTTTAGGCAAAAATTATGAAACAACTGCTTTTGCTATTTCGTCCGTCTTTTTTAATTATTTTTGCCTTTTAGGAGTTATTTTGGGGTTCAAATTATTGGTTGAACTAAAACTTGCAAGATTTTTTGTTCGTTCAACAGAAACATTTTTAGTATTGTTTATTAAGGACAAAAGTAGGCATTTACTTACAATTGTTTGGTTGAATGGAAATTTTCATTGAATTGAGGTTTGTTGAATACAGTATCTTATGCACAAGCATCGTCAGGATTCTTGAAATATGGCTGCTTTAAGTTGTGTTTTTAAAATAAATAAACTGATATGTGTCTGTTCTTTTTATCCAATTACTTATTACATTTCTTTTTTCCAACAGCATGTATGTTGACCCAGAATCTGGACTGCTCAACTTTTCCCTCAGCAAAGCTGCCAACCTTCTAGAGTCCTACAATGAGGGCAAAAACATTGTTGTAAGTGTTGACATTGTTGTTTGTTTGTTTCCCTGTTCTCTATCAGCTCACATAAAGTTAGTTGATTCATCTTGCGTTAGCTTAACACTCACGACCCCTATCGCATATATATTCCTCATAGCTATCGCTAACCGCACGCCCAGTCGTGTGTATCCCCCTCACAACTTTATATGACCTCGAGCTCAGTCGCTTATATTTACGACATTCAGAAGTATCAAAACTTGTCACAGGCTGAGTAGAACTGTAGTCGATGAATGGACGTTTGTTTACGTCTTTAAATAAAACAAATTGGTTGAGAATAAAGCATTTTGTGCACGCTTAAAGTATCCTTAGTGTTAGCAGCTGGGGTCAGTGTTACCTGTGGCTAAAAATAGACTGGGGAGATAAGGGTTAATGCATCAACATCATCATTATCATCAACGATTGTAGTTGTTTTGCATGCTGCATTGGAAAGACTCTATGATAGAATGAGGGTTCTCCAGGTGTCACAATACAGGGCATGTCTTTCTTGTAGCCCGGTGACTTACATATCAGGGTGACCTCGCGCCATAAATTTTGGGGCTTACCTTTTCATGTTTTCCCAGGCACCACCAGGGCTTGGATTCTCCTGAGCCAGCTGTCTGTCTGCATTTTGTCTATATGACTAAACCAGCGCAGCCAGCCATGCAGCAAAAGATCAGTGATTGTGGTTGTGCACATCTTTGCCCTAAGCAGATGACCTCCCGCCACAACTTTGGAGGCTTGCCTTTTCATGTTTTCCCAGGCACCACCAGGGCTTTGATTCTCCTGAGCCAGCTGTCTGTCTGCATTTTGTCTATGTGACTAAACCAGCGCAGCCAGCCATGCAGCAAAAGATCAGTGACTGGGGTTGTGCCCATCTTTGCCCTAAGTTCCTTACTGGCTTTGTGTTTTTTAATACTTTGTTGCTTACTTTCCATAAAAAAGTGATCAGAAGATATCTTACTTACATTCTATGATCCTTGATATAACTAGGTGGTAGAATTGTGACTGCCTCAAAGGATCAGGGTGTTCATTGTTCATTCAAGTATAATTGATGGTAGACACCTGCACAACATGACATGATTGTTTCTTTTTCCTTTTTTTTTTACATTAATTTGTCCTGCCATAGTTGGATGGAAACCCAGACCTCCCTGGTCAAAAGGGCGGGATTCAAATTATGATGAGTTTGTGTATTGTGTGTATTTTGTGTAAGCAGACATGTGTTCATTTGTTTGTGAATATGTTCAATAAAACTGGAGTCTGGCAAAGGAAATGGTAAACTTTGTGTTGTCACCTTTCACAGTTTATTTGACTTTTATTATATTTCATACCTTAGATTTTGAAGAAAATATGTCTCAATGTGTATGGTGTTTTTTCCCAGTTTGAGTATCTGAATGGACAGCAGAAATATGAGCAGTTGGAACTTGAGGCTGCTAGGTCCAGTCTGATCTTTGAATTGGTGGAGGAACAGAAGACAGTTCTTAAAGCATCTGAACAATCACTGCTTTCTTACTACCAGAACGTCCCTCACAACTATAACAGGTTTGACTTTTTCTTTATTAGTGATGGGATTGGAAAGTGTTAAACTGTGGAGGAGGACATTCCAATCTTATATCTAACCAGAGATGTAACAATATTATCAATGATGTTGTATCATAAAGTAAGTTCCCCATACTCTTTACAGAGCATTGGTTAATCAAGAGTAGGGTCCATATTTTTCTAGACACAGCATTTTCTGTAGTTTGCCATTTATTACCTTGCTGACTTACTTTGCTTGTTCAGAATAAGCATTCACCCATTCACTGCTGGGTGAGTAGGAAGGCCAAAAAATTTGCTGGAACTGGGATTTGAACTCCGGTCACCCATGTGATAGCCAGATGCTCTACCGACGGTGCTATCAGCTTCTCTAATATGGGCAATGTATTTTTGCTTTTGCTTTGTTCACCTGCTACAAAGTAAACTTATTTGATAGCAAACAAAGAGAACTGATGTTGTGTAAACGTCTACGTTACACACTACAATTTTGATGCTTCCCTTCACCAAGAGGTTGCCAGCTATCAGACTTCAGTAGGTATGCTGTTATTGTTACTGCTAGAGTGACAGTTAAGCAATGTTTAAATTAATTTTGAAACAAAAAAACAAAAAATTTGACAAATCAAAATCTGCCTATGTCTGTTTGTCTGTCCAAATCTGAATTTAGTGGTGTCCACCTAATTACACACCTCCTAAAGCATGATCAGCTTGTATAAAGACTTACTTATGTACCAGACTTTTTTCTTTATTAAGTTATCCCCTTTAAAATAAGACCATGGTTGACACTGGGACACTGCTTATTGGTAATAATCTAATGTATAGATTCTCTTTTTTATATTAAATTTTAAAAAATGTCTAAGAGGCAGCCAATTGTATCTATCACTATAATGTTCTTCTTTTTCTCTTTTTTTTTATCAGTTCTCCCAAACTTAGTAGGATAACAAAGAGTTGAATGCATTTGATAGAAAAATATAAGAAAATTGAACCTTTTAATGCATTTTCTTATGAAATATATTCAACACTGTTGTTAAGTTCCTCTGGCCTCTATTGAAGATACACTAAAACTCCCATGTTTGTAAAATGGTCTCATTGGCTAGATGTTTTTGCCACTAAAATCTACTAAGATGTATATTTCAACAGTCTGATTGTGACGTTGGCTTTCTTTATGCCACATTGAATTGTCTTCTGCTTGTTTCTGATATAATCATCATTTTAAAGAGATGACATAATTTGATGACATAACTTGAGAGAAGGCAATTAAGATCAACCATCTTCATCTCAAAATGCCTTTATTATTATGCCAAATATGATGATATGTAACAAATAATTCATCTCTATTGGCATGGTAAATATGTTTTGATAATAATGTCCCTCATGATGTGTTTTTATTATTGTTCAGGGAGATGTTGAAGCAGGTAGCTCTTGTGTCACTAGAAGATCTTGAACGTGTCGGAGCCAAGTATGTCCCATCTTTGTTTGACCCATCTTTGACACGATGTGCCATGTGTGTCAACCCAACTAAAATCAAAACCACTCAGGAACAGTTCAAGTCGTAAGTTTATGTTGAATTTAAAGATAAAACAATAGATCTATTGCTATCAAAAGTATTTGAGGTAGTGATATTGTTAAAGTATAACTCACTGTACTTGTTACCTGTCTCCATCGCTTTGGACGTTGTTACAAGCTCCATATGACATTCTATTGAAGAAAAACATATAGTATTTAATAGGGCATTTTTCGGCCCATTGGCTTGCTCAATGCGCTTTATTGTATATCATCACCTTTTAAGAACAATCGGGATGCTCAAGTACGTTCATGCGAATCACACTAGGTGGCGCTGGCGTTAAGATTCTCGAGTCTTTTATGCTCACATATTCATTTACTGTTTTTTGTGTTTTTCAATTTTCTCACATTTAGCGAGGAAGAATTGGAAGTGTATTTTTATAAGGGAGATTGTTAGGTCATTGAGGGATTTGACCCAAGATATATTGCTCCAGAGTTTTATACTTACCACTTAACCACAATGACACATGACATTATATTACGAATCTATAGATATTTGTTGCAGACTTTTACCTCATCCTAATGGAATGTTGTAAGGAAAAAATGTTTTGCTTGTTGCTTTTATCAATTTGAATAAACAGAACGAGTGTCACTGTGTGTAAATTATATGTGGGGCAATGGCTGGGAGGAATATTCTTTTGCTTGAAGACTATTGTGACCAATATATAGACAGAGAGAAATCTTATTTTGACTCTAAATTTAATATTGGGAACTTAACATTTCTTCCCCTTTTGTTCTGTCTCTAGGAAACATGGCATTGATTTGAAAGAGGTCAATCTGGATGTGAAGACCATAGCTGCTTTGTGAGGCATCTCTGACCAATAGCTGCTATGAAAGGCCCTCAGACCAAGAGCAGCTTTGTGAGACCATCTGACCATAGCTGCTCTGTGAGACCATCTGACCATAGCTGCTCTGTGAGACCATCTGACCAAGTGCCTAACAGTTGCATCATTATTTGGAATCTAGAGGCAGAATTTTGTACTCTGATCCCGGGTCTTTTAAAACACTATTTGAAACTTCAAACAAGGGTTGGACATTAATTATTTACTACTGCTTTAATGTTTTTTCCCCTGTAATGTTAAATATTTTGTGAATTTGGCCAAATTGGTTGTTGATAGGTGGTATATTAAAAAAGTCCTGACCTGCTAGAAAAACTTAACTCTTGTTCTCTCAGTTGTATATCATCTCGATTCCGTTGTATCACTCTCTCTCTTTATATCTCGCTCTCAGACTTAGTGACAGGGCTCATCTTTATTTGAGAGAGTGATAGAGTGCTGATTTAATCAAAACAAACAAATGTCATAACAAAGAAATAAAATGACAAAAAAACGTCAAATTCTCTATTCACTTTTTTTGAAACAATCTCAAAATGTAAGTTATTTACATTGACTAGGAAAGTTCACAAATTATCCAAGCTCGGGAAAGATAAATAGTAAAGGATACAAGAAAAATGTAATAAAACTCAATCCTTTCATGTGCTTTAGATATAAGATGAAATGAAATGAAAAAACAATGAATTTCATTCAAAAATTATAAAAATCATAAAAAGATAAAAGATGAATTTAAGTTAATAGAATTTGTGCTAAATTAATCCTGATCATAAAACAAATGAGTGGATGTTTCTTTATCGTGTGTTATCCTCTTTTTTTTTAATTAAAGCTATTTATATTTCACTTAAGAAAGTTTAAAGAATGAAATCATTCCTATGCGACAATGTCAAGTACCTCATTTTTATCTCTTTGACAGTCTAGGTAATGTGTCTGTATTTCTTATCTACCATTGGTAGAAGGTTGTAGCTTAGATGACCAATGGCTTAGAAACATAACTTATTCTACCCCTACATAGTATTTTCCTCTACTTACTAAGTGGTGTGCGCTGTGCAAGAACTTTTCTATCTTGCACAATGTTCTTAACCTACTGACCTATGATTGCACATATTTAGTATTTTTCTCTGTTTACTTTATGACGTAAGACTTCAAAAAGTGTTTGCACGACAGCCTTTAAAATTGTCCATTTCTGCTTGCTTCATGCTAGTCTGAATAGTACTTTCTCTTGTGATTTAGCTGTTCAAAAAGTTCATCATATGTATTGGTGCAAATGTTGATGGATGGTCCTTACTTCTTTTTTTGAATATCTCCATTTGCTTTGTTTTGTAAGCTATCTATCAATGCTTCCTACTATAAGGGGTAGAATAAATGAAGTTGTGCATTCTATTGTATTAAAAGATGTGACCTGTGTGCAAACTACACACCTTTGCTGTGCTATACACAGAACTCTTGATCAAACCTTTTAATTTTCAATAGGGTGCAAAAATCCTTCAATAACATGTTTCTGATATTTTTCACCTAAGTGCATTTTCATTTAAAATAAATGCTGTAAGATATAGTGGTGAAGTAAATATATTGTAAACTTGATATTGTATCCTTCAATGCAATTTTGAAAAACACTGGGATTCTTATTACAAATGTGGGGCCGTTCGACAAGGCACAATTTCCATTTCATAAAATGTTATTTTTCAAATCTTGGTAATATGAAGTACTTATAGTGTTAACATGAACCAGGTTGATTGAATAATGTAGAAGTTGCATAATTTTAAACCATGTAATTTATTTTGCTAGGAAGAGGATCTCAAACAGATCTCATGGTAACTTCTGATAAAGTCATGGTTTTTTGTTCTTCCAAATTTGTGCAAATGATTGCAACAAACATTTTTGTATGAAATTTTTATGATGTTTGTGTGATGAGAACAAGCGTACATGATTAGGGCAACTGACAAATGAAAAACGACGATAGAAACAAAATGCACAAAGTTTAAATGCAAAGTTCACAGTTTCTTTCTCTCACCTTTCATTGGTAATTGGTATCATCTCATTTTGTTATAAAAATATTTGTATGGAATAAAAGGAAACATGTCAAGAAAAGGGTGAAGAATTAGAAAAAATATCAAAATCTGAAACTAGTGGTGTGTTATGGACACTCAAATACATGCTTCCTTCTTCTGCTGAAAATTGTTGCAGGATTGATCTCCTTTTATGCTTTCAATAATTTTGAGATGACATTGAAAAGTCACAGTCTTTAGTTAGAATATTTAATTAGATCATTTCTACTTGCTACTTAAATTAAATTTAATCAAGATTGCTAAGCTGTGTAGAATTCAAGTTTACATTCTTAAAACAACTTTGCTCAGCATTTTCATCTGATTTTGAGACTTTGTTTATTGTGTTTTGTTGAACTATTTATTGATGCTAATATGCACTAATAAACTTGTTGACCTTTGTTATATAAGTCGTTCTTGTTTCTTCATCTTAATTAGCTTAGTCATCATCCTGCACTTTGACAGATACAGGGCCTTGATGGTCAAGTGGTCAAGATGCCAGACTGGAAATCTGGTGGTCTGCAATGTCTGGGGTTGAATCCCAGATGGGAACAGTTTTCATGCTTAAACATTTTGAAAAGTGGCTTTGTAGTTCAATGTGACGGTAGAGAGGATGTAACTGATTTCACTATTTTTACTTTCCACATTCTGATCATACATTCTGTCAGCTTTGAACAGGTTTCAGTGAGTTTTCCATATGCAACACATATGAAATTTGTTGCTTGTGCCTCAACAACTTTCATGTCTGCATTTATGCTGCCAAGATGGGAAAGTGACATCATTTGTGTC
>JAUUEB010508377.1:0-10103 GCA_032362205.1 Clione limacina | reverse complement strand
ATGCTCTAAATTTGCATAATTTTACAGAAATCTCAAAATCATACGCCTACGAACCTCTATTACCAAAAGCACGGAGCGCCCGAGTTTTTAAATTATATCTGTTTTTAATAACATGTAAGCATTGAAATATGATGGAGGAATTGGCGTTTTACAATTTCTTCTTAGTTTGCCTCTTCAAACTGTGAGGGCATATTTGGGAATACAGCGGTATATATCTAGGCTTTTAAAACGTTTTGAAATTGTGTGCAAGAAGCCTCTTTCTGCAGGGTTAACTTTTTTTAATAACATTTTCATCTTTCGATATAGTTTTTCTTTTTGAAATTCTTCAAAATGTTGAGGGTGTTGGCGCGAAGCGCCATAACAACCGCGAGAATCCCCTGGGTTTCTTTTATGATGACTCCTTATAAGACTTTGGGGGGTTGGTCTTTGAATACTTTCTTTTTTTCCTTCTACTCCGTCTTCTTTCGATCGATTTCTTAGAGGAAGTCGGGTAGCGCTGACGTGACGAAGTCTCTAGCACTAAATATATTTAATAGAAATAAACCGAAAAGCCGTGTTAATTTTTTTAGAATTGTTGAAAAAGTGAAGGAAAATGTTAACAGATATGTTAAATTATACCCTTTTAACGTAAAGAGAAAAAAATAAAGGCTGCATTTGTGACTATAAACGTGCAATGTCGATTTGGTATTTGTTGCTTTCCTACACACTTGCGTACACTTACATACTTTGAACCAGAAGCTTGTGTAAAATGCAGAATTATGTTTATTAAAAAATGTGCTATAATTTGTTAAATTATTGAAAATATTTGATCTCAAAATGGGGAGAGACATTCCCCATATCCGATTGACTACATATATGCTTACAATTTCCTGAAAATGGCATAATACATCTCTCACGATATATGAAATTAAGTGTGGTTTTCTTAATGAAAATTCACAGAAGTTTTACGTCGGTATCCTACGTACAGCGACGTCCGGGGCCAGCAAAGACATTTCTAATTAAATGTTATGGTGTCAGCTTCTTTAATGTAAGTGACCCCTGTTCGACGTATTTCATCATATACGACTGGCTCATAATTTGACTTTAAAGCATTAGAGGGAATTAATCGAGAGGAGCAATTTTGAACGACCGAGAAGCTTGGTTTTCAGCTGTATTCTTTTAAGGTTGAATAGCGTCTTGGGGAGCGAGAACGATTGGTCCTCTCAAAATGAAATTCATGGGTCTATAACATGACGTATATAGTCTTATTTGAGCCATTATTTGAAGGTGAAATACATATCTCAGCTACTATACAGTTAAGATCAGAGTACAAAACTGGTTGTCTATTCTCTCTTCTTTAATTGATATCAAATGTGTTCAAACTAGTTATATAATTTAAACTGGATAGCTTGCTTCGGTACTCTTGTACAGGCAGAGCATTCGACGTCGAGAAAAAATACTCTCTGAGGTGTTTACATTAGCATGGACATGCTAGGCAGATAGCTCAGCCATTGCCTGTAATTATTTGTCTACCATTTTTATCTTTGAATGGAGAAGCTTCCTCCTCTTTTAACTCCTACTACTTACAACACGTGTTTTAAACACCTGGGGATAATTTAAGAGAAAGTTACTCAGTGCCTTGAAATATAAGATTGTGCAGATGTCTTTGCGCAGGGAAGGCGTTGCACGTCGAGGTAAAAAATAAAATCTGATTAGGTTACTTCTTGATTAGTTATTTTAATAAAATCAGAGGTGTTTTAAATATGGCAAAATCAATTATTTATTCGGTTGTACTTTTGCTTACATTTTTCTTTAAAAATTGTGGATTTTAAATTAGGGGCTGTATCGTATTAAACGCACCATTAGCATTGTTCTATATGGGGTTTGGTTTATAATCTACGCATTATTTAATGTGTCTAGGTTTTTTGCATGTTTTAAACATAACTTCTTTAAAACAGACAAACTATTGTAATATCTAATTTCTTTAGCATGTTTATAATCACATATACTTTTACACAGACCATCTCAAGTATGTTTACATTTTATAGATGTTTTAAATCACACCAACTTCTAACATATACTAACTAAAATTACTTACTTAAGTCTTCTTATATAGATTGGATACGCTTATTTGAACAGATTGAAAATTATTGGAATCAATCAAATTATTTCAGAGCTTGCTAATCTTTTAAATCAAGTATCGTGGTATTCAATAAACAAAATCAATATTATTCGCTTCATTCTCTTTTGAAAGGGGTGTTGAAGAAGATCAGAAGATCATTCATTAAAAATTAACAAAGCGCTGACGTGCGTGAAAACTATGGGTTTATTCACTTTATGATAGCTGTGACTGAATTTTGTATGATTTTACCAGGAAAACACTTAAGATAATTAGAAAACCTAGAAATGATCTCCCTAAAAGCACTTCGATTCTGGTGTATTCAAGATAAAGTGTTTCATAATAGCGACAGTGCTTTTGACTCAACCTTTACGTGAACGTGGATTCCTGGATTGCATTCTTTGATCGTGCTTGTGCTTAATGATGTTCTTAAGCGACAATGTTTTATGTTATGCAATATACGATACAATTGATGTTTTAATGAACGATTTATTGTGTGTACATATGATTTTGAACACGCAAGGTTTGTTTTTTGAAGTATTGAATTGTTTTTCAAAAGGTTTTTGAAAGGTTTTGTGAAGCAGTTTTGCTAGACAGTAAGTAAATTGTCAGTTTTTGGAAAATTTAAAATCCATAGAAGTGCTCAAAAGTATTTGGTTCCTTTGTTTTTTCAGTATATCGGTTTATTGGAAATGAGTCAAGAAAGCTTTAAACTGCAAAATATTGACACTCCTCTAGACCAGGGTATTCTTTTTAACTATAAAGTATTAAGCGATAATAAATCATTATAACTTCTGACTGAACTGTCATGGATAACAAATTTATTTAAAATGTTTATGGCTCCACGATTAAGTTGGCTTGACCACTGTTTTCGAAAAAGTAAATGTTGGATTTTGCGGTCATAGTTTTTTCATATTTATTTTTCTTTCGGTGACCTAGCGCTGACCTATGGTCATACTAGCCAAATTATTATGCCACACAAACGTTGAATTAATTCATGATTATACGTTTACGAAATAAGAATATATATATGTAATGGCGTTTGGAGTTATAAAGCTTTTCATCGGGTAATAATAAAGATGTTCGGGATTTCACATATATGCCAAGTTATGCTGAAAACATGTCATTAGCATAATTTAGAACATACTAACTGAATTCATACTTTGCAAGATTATTTACAGATGATTTTACATGCGCATCAGTTTATTGTTTGAAGGTCTTTGAAAAACATAGTTTAACAAGACTGTTATTAGATTATTTATAAAATAAAATCCTCGAAATTGCGACAATTACTTTTTCTTCTGTGCGGGTGACCAACAATCACACTAAAGTTGTTCCACTGAGAAAAAGGGATAATATTTTTGAATTTTGTCCTCTCCTAATCGGCTTGGAATTGATGGTCCATGTTTGCATTTGGTCTTATACCAATTTTACTTCAAAGTTTCAATAATTGAATTCATATATACAGGTGGACAGAAAAGTTGTTTATTTTGTTGATAAGGTAAAACAAAATTACAAAATCTGACTTTGAGTGGATCTATTTTGTTTGTTGCAGAGAAAACTTTGCATCATATGGTAAAGGTTTTGACACTTTTTAAAGATCAAAGACTTTATGCTAAAATGTTATTACATTTTATACAAAATAAGGGATTTTTCAAACCCATATTCGATTGATAACAAATTAACAATTTTTTTACCTGCATACATACGTACAATTATGGAACCTGTTAAAATTGATATAAGATCGCATGCACAAAATTGTAAGCCGTTTAGGAGAAAAGTGATATATACAACATTTATATCATTTTCAAATCAACTGTTGTAAACTAAAAGTTTTTTTCTCTTTAAAGGTTTTAGAGCTATTTCGGTTTCTTATTGCTTAATAACAATTATAACAAAAAGACACACTCTTCGTATTCCACAAGCTTTAGAACACTAATGTAACTGTGAGACATGTTTGCAAACCATTAATTATACAATTTATTTCATAGAGGATCAAACAAAAAGAATTTCAACATATAAAGCATGAAGTGCTGTCAATGGTGAATCAGAATCGATGTGAATAGTTTAAAGATCGACTTTGTGCAACAAGGAACACAGTAACGTTAACTACAAACAGATTGACTATGAAGGCGATACGTTGTCTGTGTATGTCAATGCCAGGTGAATGAAAAGACTCAAACTCTAACGACCAACTCCCGAGTGACCTTGATGTGGGAAGATAATTTTCTATCAAAAAATCATTTATTTCCTTACTTAAACTAGTTAGTTATACGACTTATATCGCTAATATTTTCTATTCAAAGATTATGTATACCAGTATACTTTATTCCGAGAGTTATGTTCTTGAAATTAGCATGATGCGTATATCACGTATATGTAAAAGATATTAACATCCTATCAGCTGTTCTTTTGTATGTCTCAAATCAATTTGATATGAATGAGTATATCAAGGTGTTTTTAACTTAACACTTCATTGTAAAAAGAAACATAAGATAATTTCTGAAACCGTTATCTTATAAACGAATGATATTTAATGTTGACTCTCTATGTTTTATATATTAATTTTTTTTCGATCGATCATAACAGATGTATTTAAATTAAAATGTATTATTGCATTTTCTCACATATACATAGGTAAATTCTTTGATCTATTTCATTTTCCAATGTATAATTTCAAGTTACAAACAGCTGCCAATTCGACTAGAACATGACGGCAATATCATATGGACACCAAGTCTTCTCGTATCGACATCCTGTGACATCATTGTGACTTACTATCCTTTTGACTCACAGGTTTGGACGTTTTGTCTTTTTCTAAAATACAGCCTTCTTATGTGTAACGTAGTTGGAGTTCAAACCTTTTCAAGATTAAAAAAACTAAGTTAGATATGTATTTTTTTAGCGCTGTTTATTCGCTAACAACTTCAGTTAAACCAATTTTGTTTATGTATTGGGAGGGTTATCAAATAGTGAACTGCTTCACGCACTAATTTTGCGGTCCCTTTTGCAAAAATAAAGGCCACACTGTTTTCAGAAGGGTCTCTTATATTTATATTTATAGAGTGATATTTAGTTGAGGTACGTAGTACTTTTATATATATTAAAGGTTATGTTATATCAACACCTTTTCGGCGCTTCTTCG
The DNA here is from genome assembly GCA_032362205.1 of Clione limacina. Taxonomy (NCBI): domain Eukaryota; kingdom Metazoa; phylum Mollusca; class Gastropoda; order Pteropoda; family Clionidae; genus Clione; species Clione limacina. Next base: position 4,860 of record JAUUEB010508377.1, on the reverse strand, counting down.
TTTAATTTTCATCAACCAATGAATTAAGAGCTTTCGCAACTAACTCTTAGTCAATACGCTGTATCTCCAAACTGTGATAGGACTAGGTGCTTGATATTTCCGTGAACTTTTAAGGTTAAAAAGTAGTAAAAGCAGACATGAAGTTTTTGTCAAGTGGACTAACGCTAAGCACGACTTTAAAGACTCCCATACTCTTTTTTAATAGCTAACCTACGCCAACGTTTTGGTGATATGCAGTTTTCATGACTGCTGTATGAGATAATAATTAAGAAACAATATGATTAAAAATACAATAATTGAAAAATAGCTCCCGATAATTACCTTCCGAACTGAATACACATTCACACAAATGAATGTATACTCTCACTACTGTACACATACAAGAAACCAAAGTATTCAAACAATAGTGACATCAGTACAGTGACATGTTGTACGTTTTCAAGAGGGTAGTAACCTACAATTTTATTAGGTCAACCACCTTAACTTGTGAACAGAGAGGTCAAATATTATTAAGTTGCAGGATTTTTGGAAGCTGAATTCGATATCGAGTACTGATTTCGATAGCGAACTACTATGAATGTAAATTAAGAAAGAATTAAGAAAGGTCACGTACCCATTCAATTGTTCATTCTCAGTAAATTGATTTTGAGTGAGTACATACGATATTAAAATGAAAAAGCTTCCATTTCACCCGACATTATCCAATTCTTGAGCTGTTGCTCTAGCCACCGTTAAGGCTACAGAACTGGGAAAGAAATTCGAATTTGTTGTGACAAATGCTACACGATTCCGCATTTATAAATAATAGTATAGTTCACCCATGGGCAGTGGCCAATTCAATAATTAGTTGACATAAGGTCATCGGCTGTTTCATGTCTTCAAGCCCTCATTTTTGTCGTCTTTCCTAGCCTTATGTGAAATTGCTGATCAGCTACTCATGTGAAAATAACTTCAGGTTGCCGTGAGAGTCCTGGACCATCCTACGATCTATGCAGGCGCGTAGCCAGTGGGACATGGGGGAATGCCCCCCCCCCCCATTTCGATCTAAAATGCTCTAGAATTGCACAATTTTTTACTTATTCTCAAAATATTGGCAGCTTCTCGGCCACTGTTACCCTTAATTTGCACCATTTATAACTAATGTAAAAAATTTCGCCTGCTTATCTGACATTGTTTTTATTTTATCCCCCCCCCCCTTTTCAAAATCCTGGCTACGTGCCTGGATCTATGTTTTGGACCTTGTATTTATAAGGATTGTATACACCTTTTATGATATCGAAGTATTTTCCATTCTACAGGTATGTCACATAGATTACGAGACTACGGTATCGATGAGGTCGGAAGTGATGATTTTTATTGACAAGGTATTTTAAGATTTCCCTTATTGTCATGACTTTAGGTTTTTATTTGTCGAGATAATTGATAATAGTCGACAATGTATTTGTTGCATGATTATGTCTGGACATTACCCCTATAAGGTCCTATATCTCTAATTACTCAAACCTGGTACAAAATCGGGTGAGTAAAAATGCCCCCATATTGCAACACATGTATGATCAATTGTTAATGAAAAGTGGCATGTGTATAATGATCTAATAGTCTAATAAACAGGTTGCATATTAATGAGCTGCAACGAAAAATTTAAGAAATATGTTACAACTTTTTTAAATCATACAGGTAAACAGTGGCCATAAAATATTACAACAATGACAATGGATTTATGCATCAATGGGCAGGGTCTTTGATAGGGGAGCTCATCTTTTTTTATGCTGGATTTAAGCATGAAAAAACACACTGAACAAATATAAATTCTTATATATTATATAGTTTAATTATTCGATTTTTCACATTGACAGTTGTATATAACACTTACTTGATCAATGTTATGCGATTGAATTAAACAAAACATGTATCTCCACCTTGCTTTAGTGAAACAATATTTAGTGTTAGAGTGATACTAATAGATACCAATAGATATATTATATTCAAATACCAAACTTCGGTAAAACTTTTCCTTATTATTAAAATGATATCAACTAAAAAAGTTATAATGAAATAAAACATTCTTTTTTACCACCTACGACTTTTTAAGCACATAAAAATAATACCAGGAGGATATCTTTGCATACAACTGTTTTGAAAAATATGTATACAAGTAGATTGAATTTATTTATTTTTACAATAAATCATTGACATAATTTTGACATCTAATGAAAACCAGATTTTGGTTTTTGTGAATTATATATTGAAAATTATGGTTAGTTTAATTACATTGAATCCTTAAAACGCAATGAGCTTCAAAAAAATACTTCTCCCATAAAGACCTTCAATATGTTGAGAGAAACGTTAAAAACTAGCTAAAAAAAACAACAAGAAATTAACATTTTTATTGTGTACAATTTGTCGACAGAAAAATCCAGTAGATACTACTGACTACAGTCCAGATGGATCATGGAAAATAGTTAATTACTCTGCAAAAAATAAAGAGAATTCAGATAATAGATCAACAGTACAGTTCTCCGTGCTGCTGGAGAGAAGAACGACATTTTATATTGTCAACATTATACTACCGGTAAGTTGAGTGGATTTAGTGTTTGTAGAATGTTTTCCATGTTTATCATGCTGGTTTCTTATGTCCTTAAAATGCTAGCCACTTTGTATTTGTATTATCCGATCAATCTATTAGTTGCAATATCTTTGGTTCTTTACCTGTATTCCAGGTACTGTTCTTGTCTTTCACATCGTCTCTCGTGTTTACATTGCCTGCTGACGCCGGTGAGAAGATGGGTACAGGTATTACAGTGCTGCTGGCTTATGCTGTCTATCTCACAGTTATCACCGATTATCTGCCCAGTACATCACTCCAGGCAAGTATATGAACTATTTGTGTTATACTTTTTCATTGTTATACCAAGTATCCTAAAGTAATGTTAATAACGAGTGTGCACCTCATTAGATAGTAAGTAATATAACTATAAGGGAATGAGGGGTTTCCTTTCACACCCAACATGACTCTACCGGACTTGGATTTAAAATTGTAATGACTTTGCAAATGGATACACACTCATGGAATGAAGTGGTTTTAACTGATAACCAATGGTTATGGCCCCTTTACGAAACAATTAACCATACAACATTGTCTGCGATAGGTTGTTAGAAAATACTCTTAGGAACCTAAATAGACGCCAACAAATTCCGATGTCAATTGATTCGTACAGGTCAAGCAAATAAGTATTTTTTTTTCAAAATTAAAGGCAGTTATTGAATCTCATGAACTTATTTGCATGACCCCTGTAAGACTCAAAGTACCATATTCTTTTGGGAGATATATGCAGTGTAATAATACAGCAGCTTTAGTTAACAAGTTTTTCATTACGGACAATTCGTTTTTTAGATCAATTTCTGGATATCTAAAAAATAATGTTCTCATAGATTATTAAATAAATTGTTTTCGGTGTCAGCTATTTTACCCGTGTTGCTGAAAATCCAGAAAGTCAAAAATGACACTTGACAATTCCATATATTGTTACAACTGCAGGTTTTGGGTACATTTAAAGCCCTTTACAAAAGCTGCTGACTCAAAACGTTTTTGTCACTTTAAGCGAACATTTGAGCAATGTAGAATGTGTATAATGTTTCGTGTCTCTTTTTCAGCTCAGTATATGCTTAGAAAATACTATTAGGAAACTAAAAAAAATGTGTTATTCAACGTTTCTAAATAAAAGGGTATTTTCCTAACACACTGGAAAGGCTTTCATTTATTCCTGTATATCTTGAGCACCCAACTTAAAAATGCATTTTACTCAATTTATAGTCACCAAAAGTCAATAAAGATGGTTTCATCTGGTTATGCAAATGTAATGTGTTTATTGGTGCTGAGCATTAAGATACTACCATTTTGAAAATTGACCCTAGCAGTGTTGAGTGGTGTCAAGATGACGTCACGGTCAAGCTTGACTTCATAACTAATGGTCCTACTGTTAAACATAAAAAAATGTTCGTAATCGTCTCGACAACATCAGTTGCTTTATTGGAAAACAAAGATTAACCGGGAAACAGCTCTATCTTAGTCGAATAAAAAGAATGTTATTTGGTCTCTCTTTGCTTATGAAATGTGATTTTCTTGTCAATTTTCTAACGTCCTGTCATCCTTAGCGGTTATAGGTGCAAATCAGCAAAGTTATAAACCGGCGCGTAGCCAGGGGGACATGGAGGAATATTTGGAATATTCTCGCTCTTTTAAAATCCTAAATAATCTCGATTGGCACCTTATATAGTTCAATTAACAATTGTCAGCGGCTTCAACAAACCAAGGTTGTCGCACTCTCTCTGTACGAATTCCTAGATACACGTCTGGTTATTGAAATCTATTTGAGGAACATTTTATTGGACAGCTGATACATACTAGAAAAGTTGTTACCAGTGTTAAACGCTAGATGCATTAACCATTCTCCTCGGTATGAAGAATACGCTCAATCAAAACTTCGTTTCCGAAGAGACATGCGGTATGAGAGTCTTTATACTTTTAGGCATTGTATGATACTTTGTTCGTATAACCATAACAATAAAAAGATTTTGCATGTTGTTTGCTTTATTCTAATATTCCCAAAAAAAGAAATACGTTTATTGATTAATTACATTTCAACGCAATTGTAGAAAAATATGCAAAAAAGATGTTTTAACGTTAGTTTTTTTCTGTGTGAAATTCTTTTGGCTTGTTTTAACGTCTCCATCATTTTATAGAAAGTAATATCGGCGTCATTATTACTTGCTTAGTGGAAAATTTGACTTTAGAAACTTTATTCAATATAACGTTTAAATGCTTACCTGTTAAAAGACTGTAAACCTTAGGCAATTTTT
>JAUUEB010508366.1:0-10103 GCA_032362205.1 Clione limacina | reverse complement strand
TCTCTCTCTCTCTCTCTCTCTCTCTCTATCTATCTATCTATCTATCTCTATCTCTATCTCTCTCTCTCAATCTCTCTTTATCTCTTTCTCTCTATCTCACTCTCTCTCTTTCTCGCTCTCTGGACCACGCGCGTACTGGAAACCAACAGGACATACCCATCGCAAGCAACTGTTAAAGAGCATAAACGTACAAGAAATTAATTAATCTATAATTAAAATTATTATCTCAAACATAAACATTCGTCTTCTCGCAAAGGAGTTACGAGTTCATTACTTCTGAAAAACTAAGAAATGTCATATTAAGAAATATTATATGAGAACATACATTGCTTTCTACACTCTACACTATTTTGTCAAGACAGTTGACTGGCCGGTTAGCTCATGTCAAATCAAATTCATGTCAACGGAACGTCCCTTTTTTATTCCATCGCGTGAGTAAATAAAATCGTCAGAAGGAAGAAGAGTTATATACATGCGAGAGCAGCAGAATAATTATATATAATTATCTTATCACGTTGAAAAACCTGAAGTCATGACAACGATGATCATCCTTATTTTCGTCTGCATGTTTTGATGAACAATATTAAACATACGGGGTGAAAAAAACAGATTTTTGAATAACCTGATCTTTGACTTACATGATCTGTGAAAACGTGTGAGGAAGCATTTTGCAACATGTTTATAACCTTTTGCGAGTCGATATATTTAAAATTATGTTACAATTATAATGTTGAATAAGTGTTATTTTAGAAGGATACAGCAGCAGCTATTGATTCTTGTTCTTGTTTTGTTGATACAAATTTGGTTGACAACAAGGTGTAATAATAAATATCAATAAAGGTTGGTCATGTAAACACCTGGGACGAAAGTACGGAGACAAAAAATCAACAATATTTCGCCAGACTTGGCATCGTCAGAACGAAGGAAAACAAAGACAACGTTTAACAATTTAAAAAATTAACAAGAGTGCTCTTGCGTCTTTTGATTACTACAAGATGTTAAAATGACTAATCTTTATTGATACTTGTTTTTGTTATCATCATTTACATCCCACAGACAAATACGGAAATTATATAGAATATCAGAATATTTATCAGAATAGTTATTACCAGATTGCATATACAATATAAGGGTACACAAGAATAGCAAAATAAATTTAGAAATCAAAACAAAATAAAAGGCATCTGACATTAAAATATATATATACAGAAATAGAGTCAATTTGCGAAAACATAATACAAACTTATAATAAGAGCATATAATATACTATTTCTTAAACGCATTTAAACCTCATGTTAACAAACAAAATGTCTGTTATTTGACATTTTATATTTCATTACATTCCATGAGTTTTGATAGTGTGTATATTGTATATCATATGTGTGTACAATATATGGTTTACACCTAGGAAGTTCGGTTTTGTAGGTTCATGATTTTGTTGTTGGTTTGAGTCTTTTTATGTTTCTTTATTTTAAGATGCAACAATGTTTTACTGCAGTTTTGTCTGTTAGATTGCTATGTGTATATTTATACTACATATATGTATCGATTTATTTTGTCTCGATAATGTAGAGTTGACGAATGCCAACATAACAAAAGAAATCACGTGTATTAAGATTATTACATTTCAATTTTGATTTAGTATAAGAATGCATGGATAATAGAACATTGAAAAACTTTCCTTTTACATGAAATATCTCAAGCTTCTGAAATAGCATGATTTTATCGATAAGGTCATAAGCTTTTGACAAGTCCATAAATCCACAAAAGAGTGTTTTATTCTTGAAATTCATGTATTCTAGTAAAAGATACAAGGTGAGAATATGATCCATTGTAGAATAATCTTTTCTAAAACCAGCCTGTGTTTCATGCAAAATATCGTTTTCGTCTAGAAAAGCAGTTAACCTATTGTTCAATATTGAGGTAAAAAGTTTGCCAAGACAACTTAACAAAGATATAGGCCTGTAATTAGATGGATCAGTTCTGTCCCCTTTTTGTTTATAGATTGGTGTAATAGTTCCTATGTTCCATTCCGAAGGAAAAATCCCTGTGTCCAAAATGATATTAAACAGAGTGTTATAAAATGGGAGAAACACGTTTGCACTATTTTTAATGTATTCGTTTAGTATAAAGTCTTTACCTGGAGATTTTTCGTTTTGAAGTTTTCTAATGGCTTGATTAATTTCTTCATCCGTAATAGGACTATTTAAGGTTATGTTATCACTGTCTGTCACGATGTGTGGTGTTGCAATTATCTCAGTTGCGTCCCTTTTATTTTCGTTGAAATCTTTAAAAAACTCGTAAAGTTTGTTGATTGGTTGATGCTCCGCTTTTGTTTTTTTCTTGAGGTGTTTCCAAAATGATTTAGAGTCTTTTTGACGGAGTTGTTTTATTTTCTTTTGTACTTCTATCTTGTGTTTTTTCATAGCTATATTCATTGTTTTTTTGTATTTTTTGCTGACGCGTTGTAGGTTTAGATAGCTTTCCCTTGTTTTTGATAAGTTGTGCTGTTCTTTTAATCTGTGGTAGTTTTTTCGACTTATGACGCAATCGTTATTAAACCATTCTTGATTTTGTTTGGGTGGATATTGTTTTGTTTTGTGCATATCGGATGGTGAGTTATTAATAACGCGTGTTCCATTTGTAATTTTTGCTGCTAGTGTGAGTTTTTCACTAATGACTAGAGTAACTTGGTCCACTTTTTCTTGTAAAGTTAACTTATCAAGGCTTGTTCTTTGTTCTTTAAGAGTGTTTAATAGAGCTGCTATGTCTTCGTTGTTTAGTCTTCTAAGTTGTTCTATATAAATAGGGGCCTTGTCATTTTCCCAGTGCTTGGGTACTTTATAGTTTTGCATTTCTAAGTCAAGTATATCTAGGTCTGTTGTTTCATTTTCAGTTAGGTTCCTATCAGAAGAAGTTTGTCCGAAATATTCGTCTATGGATTTATTTCCATACGTTAAAGTAAGACTAACTGGGCAATGAACATCCGAAAGAAGTACTGAGAAATCGTTTATTTTAAAATGTTTAATGAAAAGTTTAGTTTCCGAATAAACAAGAATATAATCGACCACTGATCTATCTTTGCAGGTTTTTTTCCCTATACCTTTGTCATAACTGCACCGTCCGTTTAAAATTACATAGTTATTGTTTTTACAAAAGTCAATTAAGTCATGTCCGTAATTGTTTGGTCTAGCTTCATCTTGACTTTTTCTTGTTTGACTTAACTGATTTCTCTCTATGAAGAGTTCTTTTGATAATAAAAGGTCGTGTGCAAATAAGTCGTTTTCAATATCTGGCCTTGAAATAAAATCGTTCAGGGTATTAGTTCTTGAGTTAAAGTCTCCACCCAAGATAATGTTTTCTTGGTCACAAAAATGTTCAATTAACTCTTTATTTATTATTTCATAAGCGTCACGACATGTATAGTCGGAGTTTTTACCGGGAATATAGACTACACCTATAATGAGGTTGTTTTTGGAAAGAAGTAATTTTTTGTTAATTTCTAACCATACAACTAGATGTGAATATGAAGGTATATGTCTAACTAAATGCTTTATTTTCTTGTTTATCAAGACAGTAATTCCTCCAGTTGTTTTACTGACAAGAGGTCTTTCTTTTGTTTTTAGGATGAAAAAATTGTCTAGTTCTAAGTCATCTTTGTCTTTCATATTACTTTCTGTGACACCTACGATATCATAGTCATTAATAAATTCAATAAATTCAGGGTATTGTGACTTACGTTGCAAACCGTTAACGTTTATAAATGTAATTTTTAGGTCGTTTGGTTCAGAGACATGAGTTTTATGGTAAAATTGTGTTCTATGGCATTCACATGAACAATAGTTATCAATACATAAATCACAATTGCATGAAATCCTTATTTCCTCAGAGTTAAATGAGGCAGTGTTATTTATGACAGGACTTCTATTTGTATATTGAGAACAATATTTAGAAGGGGTTTGAGATGAATGACATAAACATAGACAAAATTCATCAATACAATTATAACATTGACAAAAATCTTGGTTTTCTCTGTCAGAATTAGTTTTCAAACGAGTGTCACCAAGGTGCACAGTAACATGGTTATTTGAACGAGCATGTGAATGACATAAGCATGAACAAACGTTGTTAATGCATGTTTGACAATCACAGTAATTAGCATGTACATTATTAATATTATCAGGAGATATACTTTGGACGAAATCATAAGCATTTTTCTTGGATGGGAATGTTTTGTCAGTTCTCTTAGATCGACAGAAACATGTGTTTATATCTTGTTGGCATGTGTAACAGTGCCGAGAAATGTTACCGTTGTTTATATAGCGTTCATTAATACAGTCATTGTTTAACAAAAAATCGTAAGACATTTCTATACTACTGTCGCTAACAGTATTAAAGTCATCCTGGTTATTTGTAGGTAATTGGTTAAAGTGACAAATACATGAACATAAGTCAATAGAACAATCCTTACAATCACATATGTAAGTACTTTGACGATAACAAGAATCGCGTATTAACGCGCTGCTACTTTCACCGTAATAAAGATGACTGTTTTTTGAAAATTTGGTCATTTTAGTTGAGTGGCATTTACAATTACATATTTCATTAATACATGTTTTACAATCACAGTGTACCTGGTTACCATATGGTTTATGACAATCGCTGTGATTACCTAAAATTTCATAAGTATGATTACTGCATGATTCTTTTGACTGATAGTACACATCTTGTATGTTCGTCTGAGAGTGGTCTGTACGTATTTCATCAGTTAAGGTGAAACTGTAGCGTAAGGGCTCGGGTAAACCATTTCCGCAAACAGATATTTTGTTTTTTGCTGATTTATTACTAGAACCAGTTTGAGTATCTTTAGAAAAATGACATTGACATGAACAATATACAATAGTACATGATTGACAATCACAAGAATGAGTACCATCGATAGAGTGGTTATTATTTAGGTGGCCTTTATAACTATTAATATCTTCATCTGTACATGTTTGGAAATTGTTTGTACTATAATAATGACAGTTGCATAGACAATGATTATTAACGCATGGATGACATTTACATGAGTATTTCTTATCTAAACCTTTACCATGTGTATCAGTGTAAACGTCATTTGTAGTGCGACTGCTTATATCATTGTTATCAAAAACCTGTCTACTTTGATTTGTTACTTGCTTCACTCCTGTTTCGGTGTAACAGTCAATAAAATCATAATTGAGATCGTAGTATGGTACATTTTGCAAACAGTGAGTATCAAAATTGCTTGGGTTGCTTTTATTTCTAAAACACCATATTTGATCACGAAGCTCTGTAGAAAGATAAGAGTTTTTCTTTTTATTGTTACCACTGACTGTAATATGCTCTCTGTTGTCCTAGACAGACGTGTTATGTTGTGTCTGCTCTCTGACGTCACCCTCTATTACAACGAGTGGGGGCGCGGCTGCTGCAGAGGGCTGTGATTGGATAGGCTCCCATGAAATCAGCATGTGATCATTGTTTGTATTTCTTGTGTCAGCTGATGTTTTGTTTTGAAACCAGGTTTGTTGTTGTATTTCCATGTGAGCGATATCTTGGTGTGGTCGCCACATTGACCTACTGACGGCTCCGTGTTTTGTTCCATTGTTGTTGTTTGTCGTTGGACGAAGGTTGGGGTCAGTGTTTGTTGTGACTGTGACAAGGTTAGCTGAATGCCCAGACGAAATGTTATTGTTTACACAAACAGCTGGTGTTTGATGATTCGGTGTCAGTAGGTTGTTTTGTTGCTGATTAGCATCTATATTCATTGCATGTTGGCTGGCATTGAAACGAAAGTTAGCGTTTTGGCTCCCGAATTGACCTGGAATATTTTGGCGACTATTTTGATTTCGCTGATGGGGGTGTATTGGGTGCCGTTGTTGGTACGTTTGTGCCATTCGTCTTTGTCCTTTTTCTGATTTGCAAATCTTACCACAATTAACCGTGTACGTTGCGTCATCCGTAAAAAGTCTATCTACAACAAGTGTCGCACGTTTGTTATTGTGTTTCTCTTTTTTGAGCATTGGTACGAGGAGCCTTCTGCGATCTGCTATCTCCTTTGGAAATTGTTCGTTTACACCATAACGACTTCCTCTGAGTTTCTCTGGTGCCGCTCTCCTTATTGCTTCCTTATCTTTATATCTTAGGAATTTCACAACAATTGGACGTGCTCTGTCACGACGCCAGCCTCCCATTCTGTGCGCCCTGTCTATCTCTATGTTAACTGGATTAATGTGCATTGTCTGGTCTAGGAACTCACGTATAACATTTTCTGAGTCTTCGTTTTTCTCATTGTCTTTTATTCCGTAGAAGACAAGATTACATCTCATGGACCTTGTCTGGTCTTGGAGCATTTGCTCTTTTATGAAGTATATTTCTTCGTTTTGTCTAATAAGGTCATTTTTCACTTCGATAATCTCTTGGCGATGCTTCCCGATATCTTCCCGTATGGTGTCAAACTCACTGCTCATGTGGTTCAAGCTTTGCTCCATAGTACTAACTTTCTCGTTTAGGCAACGAAAAGTTTTCATTTCTGACTCGACTAGGGCTACTCTGTCACTCATTTTGTCAATTTTGAAAAAAAGCTCCTTAACCCAAATGGGTTCTTGATTACTGGTGTTGTGAGAAGCACTTTGATCGGGTGAGACGATTTGCGATGTGTTACCAAAAAGGTGAGTAGACATATTTGGCATGTGACAATGTTCTGTATACCCAGTGGGTTGTGTACATTCAGGCCGAGTATATATGCCGACGGGATTGGAAGCAGTTTGATTGAAAGCGGGCATTGGTGATGGTTGAGAAATATGAGAAATACTAGTGTTATCTAAGTAACTGACTCCGGACGGTGTAAAAGTATGCACAGGGGGGTTGCCGCTATCATGATTGGCAGCCCGCGCGTAGTTTTGGTATTGCTGTGTTTCTTGGTAATTTTGTTGCTGCGGTCCCATGACAGTATATGTTGGCGTATAAGAAGGTGAATAAATTGGTGCACTAAAGTTAATAGTACTAGTAGGAGTACTGACTGTAGACATAGTTTCATTCATTTCTGTCAAACTTACACTTTGATCATTCACTGGCGTTACACAATTCGCATGTTTGTTTGTACTCTTATTGTTTGACTGTTGTGGCGAATTTGTGTTGTGTCTCTTTCTTTTGTTTTTCCTGCCACCACCCATTACACAGCTTTGCTGAGTAAGATCAACTTGACAAAAAGCATTTGTTTACGTGAATAGTCTTTTATGTTGCTCTGGTGTGTGACAAGAGATAGGAACTTGACACGAGAACAATACAAACTATAGTCTGTTAATAATAGACATACCAGGAAAGGGCTGACATAAACTCAAACTTTGTTGATCAGGCATGTAGTCGTTGTCCAGGTTGGGTGGAGTATATTGTTATTTTCACCCCACTTGGTGCAGAGTACATTCTTAGCCACTTGGCTGAGAGAGGATGACTAGATTCACCTCAGTTGAGGTAAATTGAGGTGAAAATACAGGATTCTTATCTCAATGTTCACTGACAGGGTATCCAAATCGTCACATAATCCAATTTACGAAGGAACAGTTTCACAGTTTCACAATCATATCATTAGTCCATTAAGTATCCATTGGTGCAATAATCCATATTCAATTGAAGAGATATAATATAGTCACTTTATAATAAAACAAAAATTACAAAGCACAAAAAATCCAGAATAAACAAACACCGCCATCTTACTTGGCGTTCCCAGTAAAACACTGCCCCCTACCACCACTTCATGCTCTAAGGAAAGATCACAAAACCACCGAGGATCACCACAAAGGACCACCCACCCTTCCTGTATGTGGAGTATACAACCATACATACAAAAACAAAACTCATAATGAAACAGAATCTTATTATGAAGATATCTCATCACTGCACCCGGCAGACGACCCATTTTCAAAAACTTTAAATATCCCCCCAAAAAACTAATGTCAGACGGTGTGATCTATTTATAATTTATATCACTTCAACTTTATTGACCCAGACTTGTTGACCCAGACTTGTTGACCCAGTCTATTGGTAAACAAAAATATAAGCAATACAAAAAGCCAACATCAATCATGAGTTCGTTACACTCAATCACGGGTTTATAGACATGAAAGGAGAATAAGAAATGTAAACATTATCAAATATTTAAAAACATCATGGTCAAATGAAAATACACCTGGCTAAGTCGTTTCTCCGTATTATAAGTCGTAAATATCACGACTTTGAAAATCCTACCTAGAACAACATCTTCTAACATTCTTGAATAACAAACACAATACATAAACAAAACTGTATTTGAAGGTGAGTGTAGACTGGGTGAGCAGAACTCAGGGATAGCTAGTCTCACAAGCAGACATAAAGAGACAAGAGACATGCAGAAGATAGTTTCGTAAACGATACGTTATCAGATAACCACAACGTCTGTTAATCTTCAAGCAGACTATACAAACACCGGAAGTCATGCCAGGTCACGTGTATATAACGTTATGTCAGAATACCGTAATGAATATAATCAATAATTCTTGTAACATTAGGAATTAACAAGACGGAGGCGTAAGTACAGTCGATAGAAAGTCTGTTTGTTTAATACCAATTATGATTGCCGATAATATCACTGATCGGTTAATATATAAAAATAAAAAATATGCAATTTTGTGCATATAAAAGGAAACTATTAACTAGAACAATAAAAAATAAATCAACAACTTAGGCATAAGAATCACAGAATCCTAATCTTTTCGAAAATCAGAAGATCACCGAAAAGTTATTTGACACCCTCTGTCAAAAAGTGAGCTTTACAGCAAATTGGCAGTAATTGAGCGAGACATGTTTACCGAATCAACAATAAACATGTCTGGTACGCAACACAGTCTTAGAAAAACGCTAATGGTTGTGTGAATGATGGAGTCTGTCGAATGATCATCAATAACACCAATTAGAACCGAGCAGACCACATACAAACACACGACATTACACTCAATGAGACATCGATAACAATTAGAACCGAGCAGACCACATACAAACACACGACATTACACTCAATGAGACATCGACTTACTGAGAAAGGAAAGCAATCACAGTCACAGTAGAAGCCGTTTTATAATGAGTCAAGCTATTATTACAGAGTACTTCATGGAAAACGTTGCCATGGAAACCAATTTCACGTAGTTCCTGTTAAGTGTTCTCCTAATCTTAGCGGCGACCATCGCAATTATACATGGGATTATGCAATATCTGCTCAAATACGCAACTTAAAGTTCCATGCGTTTGTACTGTTCGATATCACAAAATGTTCTCTAAATAGCGTTTACTAAAATACCGGTTGCATACACATACATACACAGACGTTAAATTTTACTATGTAGACAAGTAGCTGCAGTACCCGGTCTTGTCCGGGAAGGAAGATATACAAAATGTAAGAAAATACGAATTGGTCTGACTTTTAAACCACCATGTAGAGTGATTAAAAAGGTCCCTAACCCCCCGCTAGACATCATAATGCATTATGTTTTATTATTTACTGTTCCATCAGCGGGTGTGTACATCGTTTATTAACACAGAAAGATAAAATGTTTTTCATTAAAGGTGCGGCGCGAGTATTTATTGCTACCGAAATATGAATGCTAGCTTAAGTGCATGTTTGTGCATATTGAAGTGTAGATTCATGGCGCCTTTACTGAAAATATATAGTAAAACACTAAAAAAGCTAATAACATTTCTTCCAGTTCGCTGAATAACACTGTACATCAAAAGCTTAACTGCACATCTGGGTATATTGACAATACACACTGCTAATGTTTCAGGTTGATTGAGTCAAAACTGTGGCTGTTATCCCGTTGTATACAAAGTCAGACATTAACAAACAGACGTCCAATCTTATTATGTAAATATTACACAAATCATGTCATCTTAAGTCACGACCTCTTGACATGAACAGACAACATGATGAATCTGTAAAGTACAGAGTGGTTTTAGTTTTATCTATAAAGATTCTATATGTTTTCAGGAAAAACCAATCGCAGAGCAATAAAGGTCTTAATTAAACGAAAAAACTATACTTTTGGTGCAGA
>JAUUEB010508365.1:0-18123 GCA_032362205.1 Clione limacina | reverse complement strand
TTGTTTGTTTATAAGTCAACACATAACTAAATGTAAGTTTTATGTTACCTATTGTTTGTTTATAAGTCAACACATAATTAAATGTAAGTTTTATGTCACCTATTGTTTGTTTATAAGTCAACACATAACTAAATGCAAGTTTTATGTCACCTATTGTTTGTTTATCTAAGCCTCTGTTTGACCTCACTTTTATAAAACACTGAAGGAGCTATGAGGACAAAAATGCCAATTGATAAGCAATGTCAATCCCTGTTTTTCCCCTCAATAAACAATAGTAAAAACATTTCTATTAAACAAACAAAAAATCATGCCAATTTAAGTTCAACAATAGGTGAATCCAAAATTACTTCTAAACGGCAAAAATAATGCAAAAAGTCAGAAGAAACAGCAAAAACAGTTTAGAAATGAGACAAAAAGAGTTTTGAATTTTACAACAATGTGTCCAACTGAATATAACCTATCAATTCATGCTGATGTAAGTGGGTTTATCCTTTTGGTAAAACCCAATATTTTTCCTAGAAAATCTATACAAAAACTCCAACAAAATTCTGTTTTTAACAAAACAAAGTGCTGGTCCCAACAGAATCATTGAAACCCATATCTACTGTATTATGATCTCACTTAGGGGTCATTCCAAGCCGATGTCAACCACCTTTTGGGATTGTTTAACTAATACAGTCTTTATAAGGGGTCATTCCAAGGCAATTTCAACCAAATTTAGGAGATAGTTTTTAAAAGATACAATCTTTTTATAAATTATTTATGTATAATATATGTATATATATAAATGCATTGGTTGCAGCGCTCATTGGCACCTACAGGTACCTAGGAGTTGATAAGTCAAGCGTCCGTAGCGTAACCCCTTCTGTGGAATGACCCTAATAAAGATTTGTATGGACAAATGCTCATTGATTAGCAATGATACATGCTATTCTGAGATATAATAAGTAAAGAAATTAAAGTTTTGTGTCACCTATTCCTTATTTATCTAAGCCTCTGAGCTTGATCTCACTTTTATAAAACATTTCTGGAGCTATGAGGACAAAATACCCATTGATAAGCAATGATTTTTTATACGCTATTCTGAGCTCCAAAATTTGATAAGTGCACGTTTTAAGTCACATAGTCTTCTATTATTTCAACCTGTTGGCTTGATCTCACTCATAAGGAACTGTGCGGAAATGCCCATTGATAGCAATGTTTTTTCTGAGATCTAAGGGATAAATTAATGCAAGTTTCATGTCACCTAGCCTCAGACTTACCAACTTTATGTGTCTGATTGTTTGCAATCTATTTTATTTACACCAATATTATCTTTGCAGAACAAAAAAAGTGAAAGATTACAGACAGCAGAAAAAGAAGTGTTAGAGCTCAAATCCAAGCAGTCATCACAGGTTTGTTTTTTACTTAAAGTTTAGGATGATGTTGAACACTTATCACAATGCCAAAGGGTTCTTCTTGTTCATCTAAAAGAAATACATGTCCAGAAAATGGGCAAACCATTCCAGCCACTGTTGTGATATTAACATTGGAACAAGTCTGCCATATTGCATGAATGTCATTAAACGGCATGCAGAGTGGTTTACACATATATATCAGTATATACATAATATAGGGACACACATTCTTATGGTTCATATACCCAAACAGGCTCACATTATCTTAGCAAGGACCTTCTCAGTCTCAAGGACAATAGCTAAACCATCAAGAAATTGACACCTTTTTCTTTCTTCGTACCTTATGGCAGAAAAACAACCATGAACATTAAAATAAGTCAGCAAAGCCGCCTAAGTTTTCTGTTATTTTCTTTTTGTTGAAAGTTTATTTTATTTACTATAATTATATTAACATATTCTGATTTTTAAGACTGATTTTCCTTTTCCTTTCTAGGTTGACACTTCTGCACAAGACAAAGAAAACAATAGATTAAAAGAGGAGGTGGAACAGTATCGCAATATTGTCACAGAAACAGTAAGTTTTTTCCTTTATTAGCACAATTTTTATACATTTTCATAGTTTGTTGTTTGATTTTTCAGTTTTCAGTATAAAAGAGCTCACATCATTTTTGTGAGAAAAATGCGTCTGAATTGAGATAGAATTGAAAAAATGTATAGTTCTATACATGATATCAGTTCTCAAAAGATAAGTCTGACAAATTAGATTTCTCTTTAGATTTTGAAATGACCATGACTTTGTTCATTCACAGGAAAAGAAAGTCAAACAGTTAGAGGAAAGTATAGACTCAGAAGTCAAGAAATGGAAGGCAAAGTTGAAGGAAGCAGAATTATCATCTTCTCAGGTAAGTTTGTTAAGCCTTGGATTGTTGCATTCACACCTTTTTGGCAATCAGTATGGCAATTTAAACTTGAAATGCATTCGACTGTCTAAAAAGTGACACAAGTTGTTTGTTAAGGATTTTTTTGAACATGCACAGAAATATTAAATATTTTTTGTAGCAATTATCTAGAAGGATAAGTTTGTTGAAGTTGGGATGGCAACTTCATACTTTAATATTGGTATTCTAAGTGAGAACAGGTGTGAGATTTAGACATTTGTCATCATGAAATTATCAAATTGTATTATCAATATCTTTTATAATTGGTACTTAATTTTTCATACATTCCTCCCTTGGATTTGTTTTCTTAATTAATTTTTTTAAAATAAACTTGTTTTTGGGTATTTTTAGAAATCTACGAACATTCTATTGTTCAGGTTGCTCAGTTACTTTTTAACAAAAGGATACTCTATCAGACGTGAGGTTTGGTAGAAGACCAACTTAGCTAAAGAGATGAAAATGATAACAAAGAGCAGAGGATGTACGGACCATCTTTCTATGCACTAAAAAGTGACTAGAGCTATCGCACAGGAGTTTAGTCCAGCCCTGCTGAACCACTTATATTTTTGAGAGACTTTGTAATGATATTTGATTTTGTTTGATGTTCATGGTTGCCACATTCTACAGCCCTCAGTAAGGGTTATTAAAAAAAAAAGCCCTCAGTAAAGGGTCTTCTGAAAACAGCCCTCAGCAAAGGGTCTTCTAAAACCAGTCCTCAGTAAGGTTTTCTTAAACAGTCCTCAGTAAGGGTCTTCTAAAAACAGCCCTCAGTAAGGGCTCGCAAATTTCTGTGGCAACCATGTCATAAACTCAAGTTGTAATGAACTTCTTTTCCCAGAAATTTTAATTGCTAATCGTCTGTTTCTTGTGTTAAACATGACAAAAATTAGATTGACTGCATAGTATTACAGATCATTTATAAATTGTTGGGTTGTTTAAGGTATAACATGTTTACTTTGTCGCCTAAATTGTTTTCACCAAATGTAATCTCCTTTTTCCTTTACAGTGCATATACTTCCTATTTGAACCCTTCCCCTAGCAAAAATAACATAATTATTACCTTGCACATATTTTGACTCTGGACAATGTTTATCAACCAAGTTTTGTCTTTACCAACTAGAACTATGGTAAAGCAAATGATGGTATTAAACATGTCTCTCAGCACTTCCCTCCTATGCTTATAATTAATTTGTGGGTTCCATTATTATTACAATCTATTTACTAGGAAGTGTTTGACAATGCATTTTGACCGCTTGTATTGTAGCCTGAAATGCGTATATATGGATGTTCTGATTTCCTTCATTGAAATTCAATTTAATTTTCCGTAATGAAACAAACATTTTCAAATACTTTCTAGTAAAAAGATTTTGATAAATAATAGAACTCACAAATAATGACGTTTGTTGTTATTTGAATTATTAGTAAAAATTTTGGAATATATATATATATATATGCATAGGTCGCTGCACTCATAGGTACCTATCTAAAGGCACCTAGGAGTTGATAAAAATGAGCATTTTCTGTGTAAGAACCTCTGTGGAATTACCCTACAGTTGTTTGCTCTAGTAGCTTTACTTTAATGATATTTTGGTACTTAAACTTGACAGAATTCAGATGATCAAAAGAGGATATCTGAACTCAATGCAACTGTCAATGAGCAAGAGAACCAATTGCAAGAGTATAGAAGTGTTATGTCTTTGACTGTAAGTATAAAAATAAGTTTTGTTTTCTCTTCAATAATTACAGATGAGGGCATGTATAAGACATAGATAATAGCATGATGATATCCCACGATGCCTTGCATGCAAATTAGGCTCTAGAAGGTTACAAAAAGAGGGTTTTGCTAAATTCTTTAGTCGGATAGAATAGAGATTGCTGTATCACTGTGTGAAAAATGAAAAATAAAATAAGAAGTGAAAAGCACCTTTACAAAAGCAATCTCAAGAACTCATTTAAGTGGTCATTTTTTATTATCTTACTACTTAAGTAAAAAGTATGGTAACAATTAATCATAACCTAAATCACCTGAACCAACACTTTGACCAAACAATTCACTCCCTTTTGTGTTTAAAGTAAAAAGGAATGCAACTTATGCTAAATTTAGATGCAAGGTGTCATATATTATATAGCTTTATATATGCTTTGGTTTTATCAATTAACACTGACCATATTTAATTTCAATTTTCTAAAGGGGGTGACTTTCTTTGATAGCAGGTTGAGAATATGTATTTTCCCTCCTTCAAGCATGAAAAGTAATGGCTTTGAAGAAATTCTTCATGGGCAAAGGTTCTCTTACCTAACAAAATTCAATACTTTCATTTTCTGTGATTATCTTTTGATTAAAATGAATTAACATCTTTTGGTGAGAATTATTGCATTCAATTTTTATTTGTTCATTATAATAGGATCAATATGAAGTAAAGGGGGTGATTTTCATTTGATTAAAGTCATTAGAATGTGACTAATATAAATTAAAATTGCTTATGTAATGTGCATATTATCCTATTATAATGACTAATACAATGTAGTTTAGTACATATAATCCTATTATAATGATGAGCAAAAGAAAATAGCTCTTTTGATTTTGAAATGTTTGATATGGATAAGTACTAAAAACATTTTAAAAAAATGCAGCAATTTCAGCAGGTTCTACCATGATTATTTGTAAAGTCAGACTTGTTAAAAGTAAGGATTGGTTGAAGCAGAGCAAAAATTGATCAATTTAAATAATGTCTTCTACTGGTTGATTTTTTATGACTAATATAAGGGTAGGATATTCAGTTGATTCACAAGGCTCCTATGCAAAATAAGATTAACTGGTTTGAATAAAAGCAGGCCTTTTGCTTTTCAATGAAATAAGTAGAAAAGAAAGACTATTGAAGATAATAGATATACGATGCAATTACTCTCATTAAGTATTCCATGTGTACTAACAAGTTTGTATGCTTAAAGGGTTTCTTGCCACTTACCACATGTTTACAATATTTTTTCTGACACTGTATAATAAAGTTGAGAAATTATTATGCACAATTATATGTTTAAGATATTGGTCTTTTCTTCCATTCACAAAATATATGTGTATAATGTCATGTTCGCATTTTCAGGAAAATAGTTTAAAACAATTGGAGAGTAAGGTTGTCACTGAAGAAAACAGTTGGCAAGAAAAGTTAAACTCTACACAGTCACAGCTTGGCCAGGTATCCTCTAGTTTATTGTATTAATCTTGTTTCTTAGTATTGATTTTTTTTTTTTACTGTACTCGAAAAAGATTGATAGTGTTTCCTTTTGCTTTTCTTGTCTATGAAGAAATATCTTAAATGACTCAAAGTTGAGTTTTCAATAAAAAATGATAAGTTTCATACTTCAAAAAATGTTTTGAAATGCTGGTATTAAATTTATCCTACTAACATCTTCTTTACTGATATTACTGTATTTAACTCACTTTCGTTTTGGCTTAGCAGTTTATTTTTTATTTCCCCTTCCTTTTCCTCCACTTTCCTCCATCACTCTTATTTTCTCCGAAGTGGGATATGAAATGTGGAAAACATATTGAGATTATAGGTAGTACAGAAAATGTAGAACTATTTTGTCAGGTAAACTTATTTTAATTAGAATAATGAACATAATGTGAAATGGTTTCCTTTATATTTTTTTACCCCAGGGGATATTTTCCCAGGTAACATATTATATTTCATTTCTTGATGGATACTTAATAGCTTTGGTCTATGGCTTTTCATTATAAACTCTTTGATAACTCTTTAGCATATGGAAGTGACAAGTGATATACGTATCATGTACATGTTTATTTGAGATTATCCTTTTTCATAACAGGACTATGACTATGACTATTTTACAAAAAAGAAAAGTTAAAATGTTAGTGCTTTTATGAAAATGAAGACAATAAGATTGATAGAGGGACAAGTAGAATTAAATGTGAAATAAAATGCACACTTTCTATCATATTGTTATGTCAGTTCAAGAGAGTTAACTTCTCAATTATGAATTATTTGATAAAAATGAGAAATTATTTAAGTTTGCCATGGTTATTTAAAGAAAATTTTGTTTAAGCTAAAGTAAGTACAGTTACCCATACTATTTGATTGCTGTACGGTTATTAGTAGTGTTCTAGATTTAATGCGGCTAGGTGGGTCTGATGCCTCTTTGGTCAACTAAAGTATCCTTAAATGGCATTCAACTTCTTTATATAGACAAGACTTCCTTACCTTTACCAAAAACCTGATGTTATCAAATTAACTTTTAAGTCTATCAAACTTCAAATGAAAAGCATACTGTATATTGAATATATTCACTTTTAATTTTCAACTAACTATGAGTTGAATAAAACATTGGTATCATCTTGTTAAGTGATTTGTTTATGCTGCTATTTGTGTGGAGTTTTGAAACTTCTTTAAGGTTATACATATACATGATTTAGATCTAAAAATAGTATTTGACTCTATTGCACATTTTTGTACTACTGATGCTCAACCCCTTCCCTGCATTTTGGTATCATTGTCATTATCCACATGATGAAAATTATTGTCAGGAACAATCATATACCCATGCCTTGAGTGGTCCCTTTCCTGACCCACCTCTAATAGTCGCAGTATTTATTTCTTGACAGAATCTTTTGATCTATTACTTTTATGGAGAAAACAAGTTTCATGGTCGAGGAAAATTTGCCATAAGTTGCTTATTTGAAATCATTTTTGTTAAAAAAATACAATTTTTTTGTTCAGGATTCAGACTTCACACTACTCCTACTTAATAAATTAATGATATAGCTTTCTCAATTATTATTCTCTTAAAGTTCAAAAGGACTGCTTTTTCTTGCGATGCATAAAAGATAAAGGAATAAAACCTCATCACCCCTTCATGTAACAATTGTTACCATGTACTGAGATCACAAAATAAATAAGATCATTGTGAGTTTTTGTTCTTTATGTAATTAAACAGGGAATAGTAAAATGTTTAATTTGTTAGCTGTTTTAGGATGGTAAAACATCTATTAAATACTCGGATGCAAAATGGATATCATAAGAATCCATGGAAATGTTTCAGTAGTCCCTTGTCAAGCCGTTTTGTTGCAATTCCTTAGTTACCTATCTGTTGATATAGTTTATATCAATTTTTATATAATTTTAC
Source organism: Clione limacina (assembly GCA_032362205.1). Taxonomy (NCBI): domain Eukaryota; kingdom Metazoa; phylum Mollusca; class Gastropoda; order Pteropoda; family Clionidae; genus Clione; species Clione limacina. The sequence goes on along the minus strand of JAUUEB010508365.1, from coordinate 10,643 downwards.
CTTTTTGATTTATCTTTCAGACTCAAGATGAATTGAATAATCTAAAGAAACAGATTCTGGATTCCCGTGGAAGCCAAGAGGTATGTACTGCAAGCTTTAGCCTGCTTTTCATTCCCCTCAATTTTTTTTACATGCTTTACTGATAAAAAAGGCACTCAATTAATAGAGTGTATGTGACTATTTTTGTGATTTGAGCAATGCTGGAAAATAAGTTAAATTATTTGTTTAATGTACTCTCTGTGTTAAAAGAGTTTTATGTGATTTTCTGCTTTGCCTCCCACAGTTTACCTTGCACATAGAGTACTGTGTAATTTTGATATGTGTCCCTGTTTTTCCTGAAGCATGTGAACTAAAAAGACATTTTTGTTTAAAATAATTAAAAGTTTTTGTTGCTTAATGTTGTAATTTTGTGATGTTTAAACCAGTTACCATCAGGAATCGTAAGTTGTTTTCTTGGAAAGATCACCAAGTTCTCTTTTATTTTTCTTTAAAATTTTTGCTTTTATTTTTCCCCCAAGCAAAGTTAAAATGCTTCAACTTTGTTCCAATTATTTTTGATTATCAGTGAATGGCCAGTATCTTTTTAAATTTGTGACAAACATTTATTACGGATAAGCTGCATTAAGTATTAGTATGAAAAAGGCCGACATTTTGGTGGAGGGAAATACAAAGTGTGAAAACTTGAAGATATACAGAGAGCAAAGAAGCTGCCAGTATACTTTAAGTGTTTTTATTATTTTATATCGATTTCTAGCTTATACATGAAAAAAATTAAGCAGAAATGTATTTCTTCACTATACAAATTTCTGTTCTCAATCATACTCAGTTCTGATAGCATGCATTGTAAAAATTATAACAGCTGATCCAATTTGAAAATTTACTGTAGTAACATTGTTTTCCTTTTTGTTTTGTTTTGGGCTTTGTTCTTGATTTATGGTGCAGTTTGTGAATGGTTTATAGATTATAGTTTAAGAATGGTTTATAGATTTTATTTTTTAACTTTGGATTTTTAAACATATTTTCTGGACAGAGAGGATTTGTATTCAAACACTGTGCTCTTTAATACTTATAAAACAAAGAATTTTTTTTTATTAGCCTAGATTTTCCTTTCACATTTCATTATAACCTTTTCAACTAAATCTTGTTTATGCTTTGATTGAGTTTTATATTATTTTGGTTTTCTCGTGATATGAGCTGGTGTGCTAAATGGAGTTATACTTTGAATTTCAATTATGACACTCCCCCAACTAAAGGTTCCTTCCATATGTCGCAAATTTCAGAAATTGATTTGTTTTAATCTTTCACATCTATACACTATCAAGGACTCTGGAACAAAAATAAGTAATTTCAATAAAAAATGGATGCCCGATATGAGAAAAACTAGGTTTTGAGAACACTACCTTTAAACTTATATGAACAATATGTTTTCAGAGGAACTGCTGTCTCACAAAATGAAATTTAAACACATACAAATCTTTTATTTGTGACGCAATCTTTACAAAATCTTAATTGATAAAATTAAATGGCTGAGGAAAATGAATCAAGCAAAAAGATATTTTGATAGGACACCCACATCAACTTTACAAGGAAGTATCTCAAATTTAAAAGTGCAACAATTGGGACCTTTGACAGGAGGCGTCACAATCATAATAGTTTTACTACAAAAGTGTGAAATTTTGATTTTTTTAAGGTGATGGCAACAATAATTGAATAGAATTATTTGAAATTGTTAATGATATTTTATATAGTTTTGTTTTCTTTACATTTCCTCTTGCATAATCTATAATTGTATTTTTTTTTTAACTGCAAGACCTATGAACTTACTGTTTTTAATCTTTTATTTCTGAAGTATTTTAAGATTTATAAAAAAACCAAACAAGGATAGCTTTAATCTCGTTGGTTCTCAACCTATATCAAATGACATATATCCTTTATTGTGCAAACTTCTTAGATTGTAGAACTCGCTATATTTTATTGATAAGTGTATGCTGTTTAATTCCTAATGTTCAAGAATATATTTCATAACATATTTTAAATGAGCTTAGTAGTGACCGCCTAGACCTATTGGAAAATAGAAGATGGAAATAGCAAATTGGCTTTGGTCTTCCTGTTAAATGGTTCAAAGGCTAAAATGATTGATTATGAAATTGTTCCACTGTAGACATTTTTGTATTGTGTGTATAGATAGGCATCCTCTCTTTTTTTGTCAACTTAATTGATTGTGTATGGTGTTGTAAATTTGTTGTCTTGGCCTCTTTAGGATCTTTCAGATTTGGGCTTTGCCTATCGATGTGTTGAACAAAGTCTCACCAATATTGTTGATGAGGTATGCATTGAGCATCATCTTGTAAATCTATAGATAAAGACCAATATACTTTTTATTTTCTTCAAGCATGATATCCTTTAGTTGGTGTGCAAAATGACCAGAGCCTGTCGAGATTTTGTCTTGACTTTAAATGTACTAATATATACATGATACTGAAATTATGAAAAGGTGGATTTTGTTAGAATTTTTGTAGAAGTGAATTTCAAAAAATTGTTGTAAAGGGTATAAACACTGAAATCACAGCCAATTGTTAAAAAGCTGTAAATGTGCAATTCCTAGAGGGACAGTAAAATCCAGCTTTATAACATTTCTCTGCCTTCTTGTATTAAGGAAAGCATGACAATTGATCCAGGCTCTGTTCAGCAATGTAGAGTATTGCATGGTCTATCTTTCAACCTCCTTATTTCTTTGAACTAAAACTAACAAATGGAATGTATACATGGATGGACTAACAGTGATGTACCAACACAAACTATTTTTTTGGATTATATATGTTTATATGTGTAACATTTGTTGATTGTAATAGCAGAGCTGGCATAGTGGCTGATTGGTCAAGTAATCCGCTTGGCTGACCGAGGGGCCCGGCTTCAACATGATTAAAAGTGCCCCTTAACTGATTTAATGTAGTCAAGTTTTAGTCACTAAGTTGAATAGTTCCTCTTAATCAAGTCAAATCAACTTCACAGGTCTAATAGTACATCATTCAACCTCTGTGTGGTAGCAAAATTAAAAAAATGAACTAACATGTTGTGTTTAAAAAAAATCATTGTTCAGGTTCATAATTTATTGTTCTGGTTGGTTTATTCTGTATTCTTCCTATGTGTTGGTTTTGGAAGTATTTCCCTATGATTTGGACTGATGTGAGCAGGGAGAAACCAGATGTCACTGTCCATGTTATTGAGAAACCATTGTTTAAAGCCGAAAATATTTAAAAAAGAATGAAATTGAATTAATGGATACTCATGTTCTTTTGATTTTTCTTCTATTTATTTTGATATATCCTGAATATATTTTAGCCCTAAAGACTGATGAATGTCTTTGATAATCAATTTTTCAAGACATGGTCATTATCAAAAATCAGGAAAAAATCAAGCATAAGAATATACACCAACTTGATGCTATTTTTCTCAAAACTAGATTCATGGCAGTGATTGGTGCACATATTTGAAACTTTTTAGAATATGAAAATAAATCCTAGATTTAATGCATGAGCAAAGTAGAAATGGAGGTTTAGCTTGTCCCTCCATACTGTCATACTGAACTGATCATCTGGACTAACTTGTTATATTTTTGGCCTATTTTCCTCTATCTGAAGAAGCCTTAATGACCTTTATCTGTATTGTGTGTTAAATTATTAAGGGGTTATAGAAAGGTTAGGTGACTGCTCTTGGTCAAAATTGACATTTAGGTAATTAACTGATATTTGTTTCTGCTTTCCTGTTTCACGATCATGTTTTTTTAACATTTGGGTGCTTCCCTTAACCCAAATGGCAGCACTATCTGTTTCAGAAAGTGCTAGATTTCTAGAGTGACATCTAATCGATGTACGCCTTTTTGAATTTTAAAAGGGTGGTGCCTTTTTTTGATACTTTTCACTCTATTTAAACCACCAAAGGATTTTGTTCATGGGATTTTAGTGTTGATTTAAGAATATTGGGGTTCATGTGTGAAATAATGATTTTTGCCTGTGGGATGAGCACAGTCACCACATAAGATCGTTACTTTTTTCTTTGGTCTAACTTCAGCGGGAAATAAACTGCCGACCTTTGGAGCAATACTTGGTGTCTTCAAGCTCCTCAGGTCTTTAAAAAGCTGGTTCTGTGGACATCTTTATAGTGTCGTCTTTTGCAAGAAGGGATTTATTGATAGTGATGGGAAATTAAGAAAGTTCTGTAGCCACAAAATGTCTCTGTATACTTATTTATGTTTCAAATTTCAATTTGTAAAACAAGTACAAGTGTAAAAATAAAGAAATTGTTTGACTGGAATGGTTGAGATGTGTAATGAAGGTTACTAGAAAACGCTGTAGCATTTTGAAGTATCATTAAGAAGTAACATACACCTGTTTCCTAATTGAAAAAATGAATAGTGAATTTGTATCTGGTCTTATCTTTGTGTGTTAATGTTTTGTTGTGAGGGAATTTTCTCTGTATTTACCTTTTTTGTTTTGTCTCATGATTTTTGGGGTTTCATGATAAATTAGTGGTAAGACTTCCTTTGTATCCTTTAGGATCTTACATACCACCTGCAGTCATCTTTATTTTCCTTCATTTTCTTCCACAAGTTGGTGGGAAATGGCTATAAAGTGATAGATCTTAAAATAAACAAAATGAATATTGGATTTGGAGTCACAGTTTTTACTTGCGTGGCTCCAGTACTTAATATAAATAACAAAAGATGCTAAAAGTATAGCAAAGTAAAGCTTTGTTCCTGACAATACCAAAAGTGTAAAGCTTATTTGTCTGAAATTAAAATTTCAACCAAAATAACAATTTTGAAATATATTTTTTCCTGTTGTTCAAATTTAAAAAAAATTGGTATAATTGTCTTTAGTGCCGGAGATGAAGTTAGTGCCTGAGCCACACCATAAGACATGCTGCTCATATTCTCTGCCAGAAATACTGTTTACGTTTTGCCACAGGATCGATGTACATATGTCACAACACATCCCTATAATTCCTATACTTTTTTTGGATTGAAAACTACAAGGTTTCTCAACTACGATGATGACATGGTGAAATGAAGATTATTAACAAGCAAGTTAGTTGGAGTCTTATTTGTATTCTGTGCATCCATCAAGTGTTTGGTATCTTTTGCTAATTCTTGAGCATAATGATTAGAATTCTGACTTGGACACCTACAACAGAAAAACTATAAATGCGCCCATTTTTGTATTTTCAGCATTCTGATCTATTTTAATCAAATTTTTTCCAGATGCAAACAAAAGTGAAAGTACTGGAAACACAGCTGAAAGAGTCACAGGAAAAGATAACTGTATTGACGACTGAAAAAGTGACTGTAAGTACCCTAAGTGCATGTTTTGAAATATGTGAAAGTCTAGAAAATACAAATTTAGACTTTTTTTTTCAAAGGCCAGTTTTTGATGTATATATGTGTATATCTTCTGTCTCATTTGTAACAATTAAAACATATTTTCTATTTGCTTCACTCGACCATCTAAATACACAACACATGAAGGTGCTAAAATGTGAGACTTATATTAAAGAAAATTAAATGTTCTCAAGAAAAATGTAATTGTTTTCATTTTCTTATAAATTTTTAAAACACAAACTGCGCCCCTCCCACTGCATGTGTGTGGGGTCAAATGTCCTGGGCGTCTTCTGGGGTGTTCCAAGACACCTTACACCCATCTTCATTCTCTGTTCACTTTAATCTGTCTGTCATTCTCAGCATCTATTCATACTTTGCCAAATCAAATAATCTCAATAAAGATTCTGTATATTTATGTTTTTCTCTTACAGCATGTCAAAGAAACAGTTTCAGTAGACAAAGGTTTTGAAAAGGTAGGTTTTGTTTTATGTGGTTTGAAATAGATATTTGAAAAAGAGTAATAACCTTAAGTATGTTGACAACAAAAGCCTGGAATGTTTGATATGTATAAATGTGTTTTTTAATCCAATTTTTAAATCTATTTTATTATTTTATAGTATTCACATGGTGCAAATAAATTAGATTATTCAAAGAAAAAACATAGCTAAGTAAGAGAAAGCAAACTTGTAGATCTCTAGTTATGTGTCTACTCTTTCTTGCTATTGTTATTAATATTTAAGATGCAAATTCATCCCCACAAGTGTGACACTTTTGATTGGCTCAAGTTATTTATTGAAGTGAAATTTATTTCAATCTTGTATTTGTATGTAGGAAGTGACAGAACTACGCACTCAAGTTAGCACAGAACGCAAAAAGAACAAAGACTTATCCCTGAATGTGGTGAAGCTGAATGGTATCATCAAGACAGGTCAAGATGCTTTGTCTCAGGAACAAGTGCTGGTGAAAAAACTACAAGAACAGCTTGACAATAAATCTTTGGTAAGTCTATGATAGAATTGGTTACGCTCAGGTTCATTTATGGCAGGTCAGAATGATATGATAATGGATTATTTTTTAAAGTACAAGTGCAGTAATATAGTCCCAATGTATCATTTTTAAATACTTAACAAAATTGTAAATTTTCTGAAGGCCACAGTGGTCAATAGAATTATATTTAATACTTTATTTAATCTCAGAGCTATAATATGAACAATAATATTCACATTTTTGGTTTTGATCAATTCCGTGGAAGTTGATTCTACATTTTTTTAAATCTTGATAATTTTTCATGAACAACTTAACTTTACTGAATCTCATAGGGTGGTAGGGGCAGACAACTGTGGCTATGTGTTTAATGTAAACAATGTTAAAGACTGGTTGTTGTTGCTATGTGTTTAATGTAAACAATGTTAAAGACTGGTTGTTAAAAATGGTGTTGTGTTGCTGATACTAACTCCATTTAACTGTAATCACACTCAAAAACCTATAAAAGAATCTCAGCCAGACTGATACTGGTAAGCATTTTTCCAATTGTATAAAAGGGAAGAAAACTGTATACTCTGATTAAAAGAATAAGCGCTGGTTTTGAATCACTGAGGCAAATGTGTTTTTTTAATCTTGGCTTTTTGTATATATATTGTGCTTGGTTGTTTTTTGTTGTTGAGATTGTTTCCCCACTTTTAACCTTTTATTTCTTTTTCTTCATTGTTTTTGTTTTCTTTCGTCCATTGAAAAAGTTGAACCAGTTATGTAATTATTTTTACAACTTAAACACTATGAAGATAACTTCGTGCAATATAAGCAAACTGATTCAAAATATTTGAGCTACAATTTTTAGAAACAGAAATCTCTATTTTGACATTTTGATCTCTTAGATCTATCTAAACCCTGGAACAAATCACATTCAACCATCAGTTTTCACACTAACTCACCTTATTAAAGTAGAAACAGGGCAATGGAGAATGCAAATTACACACAAACATAGTTTTGACCATAACATTTCTTAATGCCTTTTCCACATTATACCTTTAAAATTATACATCTTAAACTTTTGTTCCACTGCGACTTGTTCAATGGTTTGATTGGAATGGCAATGTTTTAAAAAATATTGACTTTGTTATGTTTATTGTGGCTAAAACTATTTTTTAAGTATTATTTTATAGCTTTACAAACCTTGATCCACAGAAGTCTGGTGTGTCCGATATGGATGAAATTGACCAGGTATAGTAGCTATGTAGTTGACTGCTGTTATGTGTCCTCTGCTTGGTTGCACAAAGAGCTGGTGTTTATCTTTGATGTTTTGATATTTGTCCTCTTTTCCTGTCCTCTCAATTATTCACATGCTCACTGCATGCTATGTATGTGAAACAAATCTTCTATATAAATAGCATTTGATCACAATGATACTCTTATATATATAATGCACTTCTCACACTCGATCATTGGAATGTACAATTTATAACAAGTTATATTAACACGATGAAATAATAATAAATAGTAATAATCTTTATTTGTCCACTTAGGGCAATTTGTTTTAAAATGTTGCATAACCATAAATACATGCATAATATACATGAAAATTGAACATACAGTTTAAATATTCAATATACTAATAACAATGACATTACATTAATAGCCAACAATCTGTGCCCATTGTTGTAAGAATCCAACCCATGCCAAACTGCTTAACAAGCGAGTATGTTACCACCAGACCATGCTGACCCCTTTAAGAGATTGTTTCATAGCAAATTTGTGTAGCCTTAATTTTTAGTGAATGTTAAGCTTTATGAAAATCCCTTCTTTACTGTTGTATGTGAAAACAGTTTCTACATCACTTTTTATTAGAAGTATAAATAGAATGATATATTCAAATTTCCAGGCAAGCAGAAATTTATATTTTTTACAAATTCTTTTACTTTGATACATAACAGATTTCCTTGAATACGTTCAAAACATTTCAGTTTAGATAAAATTAGTATATACTGGACATTGTTTTTTTAGTCTGGTATTTTACAACAAGATAAAGACTTTTAACCTTTGATTTAAATCCTAATAGATTTAATCTCTTAGTTATCCTGCTGTATTCTGTCTTTTTTGGGCATCATGTTGTCTACTTATTAGTTTTTAATAAGAAAATGACACATTGTAATGTTGTAGGCTGAGGCTTAAAGATAAGAATGCACACTTCATATAACATAATATTTCTGAAGGATCCTATTTATTTTTCCTTATAAAGTGTCTGTGTTTGAACCATTTGATTTTCTTGTTTATTGTCATAATGTGATATTATAACAAACTTAAAACATTGCATGAATCAGATGTAAAATGGAGTAATTTTTATAAATCATGATGGTTGTTTCAATGTATAATTACTTAGCAACATTTAAATGCACCACTAATAGAAAATGATGATTGTTGCTAAACCACATAAATTATTGCTTTAAAAGTATATCTGAGTATACATGTAAGACCTATTTGGACAATCTGTGCAAATTCATTTTGAAATCAAACAATTGATATTTATTGATTTTCTTAAACTAAACGTAGCTGAACTACAGAAAAGCTTTTTTCAGATAAGTCTGCCAAAAGCATGATGATTTTTGCTCCGTTTTACATTTATTCTCTGTCTTGTGTTCTCATGTCAGTCTGTTTTGTTTATTAGCAAAGTAAGGCATGCATATTTTTTCAAACATTTTCTCGAAGAAAGTCAGCAGTTCTGTCAGTTTCAAGACTTGTGTCTGATAAAATGAATTGATTTTTATCAAAGTTGAAACAAAAAATCTTTATATATGATGCATCGTTCTTGCATGTCAGCTCTCTGAAATTTTTAAAATCTCTCACGATTTCTAATAGCATATTCCTGTGTTATTGCATGTTTTGTAGCTGCGCGTAAAGCTGTCAGAAAAGCAAAAGCTTCTTGAGCGTGAAATGTCAGCAAATAAACAGCTGAGTGAAAGACTGGTAAGTTTACATCAGTATAAGACTTAGCTCCATCTCATCATTATATTTCCGTTTTCATCTCTATTTTAAAAGTTTCTATATAACTGTTAAAAGTTGAGCTCTAACATGGCACATAGATTTGTTACATATACAAATGATGTTTATACCTTTTCAAATGTAACTCACTTCTGTGCTAAATAAATCTATACTTTTCCATTTAAAAGTAGATTTCTGCAACACTATTTTTATTGAATTCTATTATTATTTGAAAATCCTGCTACACAGCTTTGTTTTCTCAGGGGCTTTTATATTAACTTAATGATACAAAGTGCTGTGCTTGCTGAGATGGTTAAAAGAAAAATGTGTAACAATTCTATTCATGCCATTACTTTATTAGATAGAGTATATTATAGATTCATGTATCTGTTAAGCCGCTACTAACAGTATACAAGTCTTCAATTGTCTTAAGATATAAGATTGGCATACATAGGCAAGGTCAAACATATTTCATTTATTCTCATTACCCTCCCCTATAAGTTATATATCAATCAATCACTTTCAGCCAACTGATCAATTATGGTTACACGGGAGTGAAAAGATATTGATGTGCTTCTTTTGGTTTTATTGTCTTGGGATTAATCTGAATACTTATATAGCTATGACAATATTTTTTAGATGGAAATGTTCCTGTAAAGTTGAAAGTAAGTTAAGAATATGTCATTAAGGGGTGTTTTTACCCTGCATATCTTCCAACATCTTAAGTTAAGTGCTTTATACAAGTTTATTTTTCTAATTCATCTAAAAACTGATTTTATAATTTTTTTTCGGGAATAATCGGATGAATTTTTGTTTTAAAATCATTTAAATTCTAAAGAATAAACAAAGCACATTTTGAAATTTATTTTTGTTTTCTTTAATGAACTTGTTTCCTTGGATATATCAGATTGGTAAGCTGAGGGATTTATGAAGACATTTACTCCCCTGCTAGATTTGTTGTTATTGTTTATTCTTTACAAAGTGTTTTCTTTGCTTTATCTCACTCTGTTCATATATTAATGTTCATATATTATATGTAGGGTCAGCTTGGAATTTTGGTAAGTAAAGATGTTCACTTGGTCCAAGGGAACAGAAATAACAATCAAAGTTTAAATTAAGTGATGGCAATTCACTTTAATCTTTTTGGATATGATGGAAATATTATTACATTTTGTTTTGTTTAGAGGATTAAGGAAATATTGTGAATAACACTTGAATCTTTGCGGTTGCCAACCCTCCCTTAAAAATTGGATGACTTTCTTATTTTTTTTTTACAAATTTTTTCAAATCT
>JAUUEB010508343.1:0-10104 GCA_032362205.1 Clione limacina | reverse complement strand
GTGCAACAGTTTCTATGTTGCTTAAATCAGTTTTGTCAAAAAACTTTGAAAGTTCTCGAAAATAACCCCCTCCCCTATTAATTGTTCTGGAAGTAAAGCATTGTTACCTGGGTGTTCTGGTTGCACCATGGACAAATAATGTAAAGATAACATTCAAATTATCCAGATAAGTACTTTTGCTCAATTTATTTTGAATTTATTTGAACTGCTGTCATTAGTACTGATCCAGCAATGTTTTGGCAAAATATCAATTTGAAGCATGTAACTGACCATTATTTAATCTTTAACTAAAATAGTCTGATTGTTTTTTATGCATGGCATAACTTTTCATAGAAGTAACTGATGCATGAGCTACATCATAAAGCTAACATTTGTCTTTATTTGGTTTGTTTTTAACATGTTTCCTATTTTTAACCCAGACGCTCTAAGGTATTACAATGAAAATTGTTTTCACTCTAAACAGCAACTTAAAAAAGCTTGTGATGATTTTAGAAACCAGTTGCATGAACAATTATAATGATATTAATTATAATAGATTTAATACATTTCCAGGCCTTACATAGCTTGCTTATTTACATTATGTAGTTACCCAACAGGTCAAACGTAGACTCAGCTGCCTGTCGGGTACTTTAGCTTAGCAATAACACTGTAAATCTTTGGATAGTGTAATCAAGTATTTGTTTGCTTGGAGTATATTGATGCTTTGTTTCTGATTTTGAAAAAGATCATGAACATTTCCTGTTTCAAAAACTTGACTTATGTCAACATATACTTTTATACTTATAAAAAAATGTTTTTCACCGAGATGCCAAACTGTGTAAATATCCTTCTTGTGAATTTCCTAATATTTTTTTTACGAAATACTCCTCCAAGCAAAGAAATATTCAAGTACAGCACCCAACTCTACACTGAGTAGAGTGTTTGTTAATTTGCTTTCAAAAGGAAAAATAGTCAGGCAATGATTGGATTCAAACCCTAGACCTCTTGCTCCTTTAGCCTACCTTTAGACAACTAAGCTTTGCAAATCATAGAATAAGTATAGTATGTCAACATGTTAACAACCAAATCACACTGGGTAAGAAAGCAAAGTCAGATAAACCTTTACTATGGTTGACTAAATTCATGCAAAACAATGGTAATACAAAAGTTAATATTCTTGCTTGCTTTTCTGAGGCTTGTCCTAAACCTGGGTTAAAATGTAAATTTATTCCAAAAGCACAAAAGCATGAGTAATAAAGAGTATCAATAATATAACCTCTGAGGTAGAAACAGATGAAGTAGTTAAAGTATGAAATCTGAACAAAAGTGATGAAACCAGACTTAACTGACTCTGATGAAGACCATTTAGGACTGCCAGACTTAACTGACTCTGATGAAGACCATTTAGGACTGCCAGACTTAACTGACTCTGATGAAGACAATTTAGGACTGCCAGACTTGTCTGACTTTGATGAAGACCATTTAGGACTGCCAGACTGATCTGACTCTGATGACGACCATTTAGGACTGCCAGACTTAAATGACTCTGATGAAGACCATTTAGGACTGCCAGACTTAAATGACTCTGATGAAGACCATTTAGGACTGCCACACTTAATGACTCTTATGAAGACCATTTAGGACTGCCAGACTGATCTGACTCTGATGAAGACCATTTAGGACTGCCAGACTTAAATGACTCTGATGAAGACCATTTAGGACTGCCAGATTTAAATGACTCTGATGAAGACCATTTAGGACAGCCAGACTTAAATGACTCTGATGAAGACCATTTAGGACTGCCAGACTTAACTGAATCTTTGTGTTCATGTTGGATTGTTTTGTCATCAAGATTTTGATAACAGGATTTAAAAAAAAATTAGAATGGTTTAATCAAATATCATTTTTCTTTCTTTTATGGTCAGTTATAATGATAGCTACCATAAAAGTAATTATTCCTTAGTTTGTGCATCAAATTTCTTGAAACTAGAGTATATCTCATAGATTTTGATTGAAGTTTTGCAAAAGCATAATACAAAATCTTTAAAATGAAATCTTCAAACCTTAAAAAGATCAATTTTAATCAAAATCGAATGGTAAAACTTTTTTTACCGTCTTATATGTTGTTGTGGTTTTTAATCAGGACCTTTAGTCCATATGATTATCCCAAAAGGTAGTGGATGAAGAAAATCCCAACTTTACACCAAGGAAAAAGAAACAGAGAAATCTTTAAACCACCGCTTATTTGACAAAACAAGGTAACAAATAATAACCCAACAGTTATAGATAAAGACCCTTCCTCAGGACAAACAAAAAGGAATACAAAATGTATCACATAAAGAACATATAGCAATGGATGACAAAGAAGAGTTTAATATGAAATCCAAAAGAAATGAATGACATCACAAAACTATTAAAACATACATGCTTTAATACAAGTTATTGTATCGGTATATCAATATATATACTTATTAATCACTTCAGACCCGTATATACACCCTCAGATGTAGACTAGATAGTCAATAAATCACCAAAGGTTTAAGAATTTTGAGTTGGGCCCACCAAAGGTTTACAAATTTCGAGTTGGGCCCTCAGAAAGCAAAGTTTTATGTTCGCTTAGAATTTCTGCTTAAGTGAAATACAATAAATGAATGCTACTGATAAGTGAGATAGATTATTTCTGACAAATTTCAAGGAGACGGTTTTAATGAAAGATGAGTTCGACATATGTTTATTAGTGATGTTAAGACAAAGGATGTACTAGCTGATTGACCAATATACTGTTAGTCTACACAAGATTATGTGAATAAAATGCTGCTTACTGGTAAAAGGTTGTTTCCGAACGCAAATGAATGAAATAACCATACTTGCACTTGGTTCAGATGCTTGTTCCTAAATTATTGACTTCAAAGTACATTACAGTACAAGAAGTTAGTATGTTGGTGATTTTGATGATACAGTTTTCTTGGACTGTATGTTAAGGGTCTGACAGACAAAGGGATGTTGATAAAAGAATCACAAACATATTGCAAACAAACAGGTTCCTAGTAACTGTTTTATCATCATCAACAATAAATTCAAATGTACAGCTTTGTATAAGTAGGAACATGAGAATAACTACATTCATCATCCTTTTGTTTTTAAAAAAAACTCTACTCAAGAATGTTACCAAAAAAAATACTATTGTGTCTAAACTGTCTGAGACCAACTTAACCTGTCAACTTGACAGCTATCAGTGTAACTTCTGGGAATTGATATTTGTCTTTGTCCAGACAATAAATAGTGATCAGTTGAGATTCAGAAGCCTGGTTACTTGACTAAGATAACCTTTGGTTAAAGTAGTTTTTAATAGAGATTTAATTGTAAGGCACTGACTTAATTAATAAGTCTTTCATATATCCCTAGTGAGCAACACATTAACAATAACTTAGATACAAAATGAGAATTACAAATCTGTAGTCAACTGCCTGATTTAGTCATTGTCAACTCTTGTTTAAGATATTGTTAATGGGTTACTTACTCTACATATATAGTATATGAAAGATTGAGTGAATTAACTCAACTATAACCATATCACATATATAGTATGTGAAAGATTGAGTGAATTAACTCAACTATAACCATATCACATATATAGTATGTTAAAGATTGAGAGAATTAACTCAGTCAGTTATAACCACTGTTATAACAACCTTACTAATGCACAACAATGGATTGAGATTGAGAAGCCTCAGACCACAAGTAAAATAGTCAATACAGATTCACAGAATACACCGATTACGCTAGGTATCACCTTAGAACACAATGGATCCAGGTCATGTTGAAGGTAGCAGACCACCTTGTAGGTTACTGCACTAGTTGATGGAAGCATTAAGATGGACAAAACACAAGTCCTAAAAGAACAACAATATGTCTCAGAGAGAAAGAAGAAAAAGCATTTGAAGAAGTGGTGATAGAGAGAAATCTGTGCGAACTGAAGGAAGTCAAAGAACTCAGAAACAAAAGATGATTTCACATCGAGCTCCTGACAGGATAATTAGTCTGATACACTCCCCAAGTTTGTAGAGAAAGGGAAAAATACAAGTTTATGTCTGGCCAGGACGCAGTTTCATTGCTTCTTAAATGGTATGTTTTATTGTATAATTGTGTACATGTTACCTGTAGTAGTTTTCTGAACCAAACAGTAAATACTAAATAACTGGCTGGTTCCTTGGACAAATATTTAAGTGTTTAGTTGATTGATTTTGCATAAGCAAACTGCTTTAGGCAATATTTTTGACAGATGGTAGTTTAACAGTATACATTAAATACACATGCCAACATGTTTAATGTAGGTTGATTGTATGTGGGTATATGTTTTATATGGGTTTTTTTTTTCACTTATTATTGGCATGTTTAGTTGGAAGGGTGTTTAATTTTGTTTATTCTTCTTAACAGTAATTGAGGTGATATCTACAATGGTTCACTAATGGTAGTGTCATGACTACATTTCCGACGGCTTCTCATCTGATACCATATTTATTTATTTGCATTTTCAACTACTTGAATGGATATTTAATGTTAGAAATAATGTTCAACTTCATAAACACAACAACCAAGTAATGCATTATTTTCAATGTGTCTAAACTGTTACTTAAATGTCGGTGGTTAGTATAAGCATCTATAAGATTGTATTAAGACTGCTAAATATGTATTATTCAACACATTTTATATATTGTCACATGCTTTGTGAAATGGCATTGTTCCTAAAACAGCATTTTCTATCATTTTTAGGAGCCTATGGTCTAGCAGTTAGCTGACTAGCATGCCAAAAGAGGTTTACACAATATATCCAGACTCTCATCAAACGACTTCTAATGCTAGATTGATATAATTTTTTGCAGTTTCTTGATTAATAAATGTTTATTGTTTGTATTGATCTTTGACCTAATCAGGCCAGATCAGATAACCCTATGACCAGTGCAAGAATCTTATTTGACTACCATGCCATCAAGGAGGATGAGGTGACTGTTGGTAAAGGTGAACTAGTCCAGATCCTCAACATGAACCAACAGAGTATGTACCTTGTGCATAGACCAGCCAACAACCATTCTCCAGCTGCTGAGGGCTGGGTGCCTAGTCACATCATTGGACCAAGGGATGGTGATGGAAGTCTTAAGTAAGTTAAACCCCAAGGGAACTCAATATGAAAATGTAAACTTTATTGTTTCTATTTCTTCTATCACTTTTGCAAAACTGGGATCCAAATTCCAGGTACCCCTTAAGAGTCCATTAAATAATCTTATGAGCCCCTTTCAATATGAATATTTAAGTAAGAAAGGGGATTCTCAGACCTTCTGTATAATTATTTAATGTGGTTTGCATTTGAAAAGCTGTTGATTACCACAGACTGAAGTTTTTAGCTCTAGGACAATTTTATGAGTAATTACTGTATCTGATATTATTCTGCCAGAAGTGTTTGAGCTCTCATTATTGGACTTATTTCTATGATGTCATATAAACATTTCTTTTTTATGATGATTGTTTGAGAAGTGATTGACTGACATTATTTCACTTAAAGCAAAAGAGTGTAGAAAATATAATTGAGGAGAGGACGTTCCAGTTTGTCTATTGAGGTCAAACCTGCTTCAACTCAGATGAAAAATATCCTTTTAGAAATAGTTTATTAAACATAAGTCCTGGTTATTAAACCAGAATTGCAACATAATCATTAACACTTGAGTTTGGTTTGAGAATAAGATTCACCTTGAAGTTAATCAAAAATTATGAAAGTAATATAATCCTCATCAGGAGCTTTCATCATCCATCCGGGACAGCTTGATGAAGGCGATTCGGATGGATGCCGAAAGCTCCTGATGAGCTTCAATAAACTCTCAAAGGTAAATGTCTAAATCAAATACTATTTAATATAATCCTCTTTATTAAGGAGCCTTTATTGGCATATTGATGAACAGGAATTTAATCTCTCCTCTACTGTGATGTCACATATTAGATCTTATCAATATTGTTGTTACAATTTCAATGATGTGATATTTCTTGTGATTCCTCACTGATTTTTTATTTTTCTTAACTCCAGGAAATCCTACAAATTCAAGATCAAGAGGCCAATGTTTCGGTCACCTCAAAGATCAGAAGATGAGTCACGCGGGCGGAGAGAGAGTGATGGGATGACAAGCCTTGAGCGAAAGTCAAAATCGCTAGGACGTGATGGAAAGGTGAAGGTAAGCCAACTTGCTTTAAGATTCATTTTTGTGTTTACACAATATGACCGATACATCTATTGTGAACAACTTTTTTTTAGAGGGATTCACATTTATATTTCACTAACTACTTTTATGTGGTCTACAACTTCGAAGTTCTCAACAAATTCTTATTCGTTATACAACAGTTACAGTTTGATTTAATTGGAATAATGTTTGTTTTGCATTTTTTTAGTTTTTAAACAACTGGAATCACACATATTTTGCCATTTTCATTTCTTTTTTTAATTTTTAGAAGTGGTTACTTACCACTGCATTTAATAGATGAAATTGTGAATAGCTTTGATGTACATCTATCCTCAGTTCATATCTCCTGACCATGGCCTAGAGGTACCACCTATTGTAACGCAACCACTGACTAGTCTGACTGTTCAGGCAGGTCAGACCGCCACTCTGACATGTCGCTTGTGTGGCCGACCTAGACCTTCAATAACATGGGGTTATCAGGACTCACAGTTCATAGGTCACAGTTCAAGGGTTATGATGATGTATAATGAGGACGGCTTAGCCACTCTTCAGGTACATACAATACCTTGTGCAATATATATAAAAATTAACTAACTCTATTATTTAATGTCATATTTTCACTATATTCAACTATTATTTTTTCTTAAAGAATTTATCTGTACACAATACACAATTAATATCTTGCATAGACCAAGGTTTTCGGAAACTATTTTCTCATAATTACATATTGATCTCAAAACCCCAAAATACCATTTACCATGTTTTGTAAGTATTCCATGCTCTTGTATAATTCATTCTCTGTGTTATCTTCCTATATGACAGTTGTCGAATGTGACAAGTACAGACAGTGGGGAATATTCTTGTGTGGCTACCAGTGAGTTGGGTTCAGTGGTCACCAGAGCAACACTCACTGTACTAGGTAA
This sequence comes from Clione limacina, assembly GCA_032362205.1. Lineage (NCBI taxonomy): Eukaryota > Metazoa > Mollusca > Gastropoda > Pteropoda > Clionidae > Clione > Clione limacina. The sequence goes on along the minus strand of JAUUEB010508343.1, from coordinate 2,975 downwards.
GTCAAATATCAGTTATCAAACAGATTGGCTCAGTTAAACTTTTATAAACTGGCCATGTATGGTCCATTATTGCTTGGTGAGCTGATTTTAATGATACGCAAGTTCTTTACAACTCCTCAAAACATTTGAGTTCACTTAAAAAAAGCAATGGAAATCATTCTACATATGATACACTATTTAATGCTTAAGTTTGCCCTCATAATGTTCATTCATCACAATAGCTTCTACTTGAATGCTTTTTTCCACAGACCGACCTTCTGCCCCTGGTCAACCTGTCATCAGAAACCAAGTTGGAACTGCTGTTCACCTAGAGTGGTCACCACCTGTCAATACTCAAAACACTTCCACATCAGTGGTTCCAGTTCAGATCCAAGGATACACAGTGGAGTATAGAGAAGCAGGTAAGTTGATTTTATTCCATTCACATCAGATATTTTGATCACTTTCTGAAAATTGCATTATATGACGTGTTGTGTTTGCATTTTACTGATTTTTGTCTTTTTTACATTTACTCTTAACTTTATATTAAGAAAATAACATAAACTCATGATGGCAGCCAATGTTGTGAAATGATATTAAGCAATGTAGTCAATTTTATATTATGTGAAACACATTGTTCTACACATTTCTCAACGCTGTGAGCTCATCTCATGAGTGTGAAGATCAGCATTCAGTCTGATGAATCGGCCGAGATGGCTGCAAAGCAGCACTCTCATTTCAAACAAAGACTCCTTTAGGTACACATTGATTTTATTAGCTTAGTAGAATACCTCTTAAAACTGGTTGTGTCAAAATCAAATATGATAATTTGCTTCAAGAATACAGACCTGTAACTTCATGTCTTTTTTGCAGGTGCTGCAGTGTGGCAGTTAGCCATTCCATATGTTCCCAATACGTCACAAGTCATTGGTGACCTTGAACCTGGTATCACATACCAATTTAGGGTCAGTGCCAATAATGCAATAGGTATTAGTGAGCCAAGTAAACCTTCAAGTTATGTGGCCATACCAAGTGAATATGGTGAGCATATTGACTTTCTACATAAGTCTGTGGTGTGTCCAATTTAATGAATGTTATAACTAGCAGAACAATTTCATTTGTCAAAATTTCATACAATAGTTATATTATTACAAAGTTCTTATTTTGCAAATTTTCATTGTGAATAAAGTGCTCAATGTTCATTACAGCAAGATAAGTTAATTAAAGTTTAGGTTCTTAATGATAATATCAGTATCATAATTTTGATATGAATATCATTTTGTAATTTTAAAGCTTTATTTATACATAAACTGAGGTAGTGCCTATGGCTTCTATATCAAATGATTTGATTTTATAAGTCTAATATAAACTTTTATATATATTCATATGTGTATATATTCTTTCTCTGTCAGCAATTAATCAAGTAAATTAATCTTAAGTATTACTGTAATTTTATATTTTTTCCTATTTACCTTTATACAGAGCTGAGTGAAAGAGAAGATGCTCCTTGTGCCATGTGGAAGTCTACATTTGAAAATGATTTCTCAGACCTTGGTGAGATAGGAAAGTAAGTACAAACATAGGATTTAGTTTTCTGTAAGTCATTAAGAGCTGTTATTTCAGTGCGTAGAGAGTGTTGCTATGGGTGTTTGGATATTAATCCCAGTCCTGGCAAAGGTTTTTATTTCCCTCCTGTAGACCCAGCAGTAAAATATGTAGCAAGGACATATATCAGATCCTGCAATGTTAAGTTGTTGAGGAAAGCCATGGCAAACTGCTCTAGTTTTATTATGCTGAATGACTCAACAAATCATGACTACTCCTGGTTACCCAAAGCTCAGAAATAAAGATAGATAATATTCCTCTTTTACTTCACAAAGTTTCAGTTTGAACCTTGTAAATGTAAATCTTTGTACCTCATTAAGGGGCTATGTACTATACTGTTTTTAGTGAATCTACTTTCAAAACAAACTAAAGAACATTGACATTTAAAAACCCATTTTATGTTTATAATGATCATGATTTGATCCTGTATGGCAATTTTGATTTGACATATAATACATGGCAATATATTTTTCATTGAAGAATGATGAAAAAGATAGAATTCTTCTAAGTTGTATGTTTCAGTATTCAAAATGATTAAATTCCTTTACTCTCTGTCTGTCTAGGGGTCGATTCTCTGTGGTTCATCGTTGTGTCCAAAAGTGCTCTGGTCAGGAACTTGCTGTCAAGTGGATCACTAAGCGTCTGGTCAGAAAGGAAGCTGTAGAGATTGAGTTCAACACCATGCAAAGTCTACAGCAAGCTAATCTCAGCAAAGTCTTTGATTTGTATGAGAGTCGAGGGCATTACCTTATCATTATGCAGCTGTAAGGATATTTTGAATGTAAAAACTAATAAACATGACATTTTTTGACAAATAGTAATATCTCTTAATTCATTTGATAGTAAGAGATAAATGGAGATTGATCAATGTGTATATATGAAAAAGAATGGTGGGTTATGAATGAAAAACTAATTCATCCTTATAACTTTGAACATTTAAATATGGTGCTGTGAATAGTTTACTCTCTTTTAATTAAAAATTGAATGAAAGTGTTTTTTTTAGCTTGAACCTTTCATATACTTTTGCTGTTGAACATTGCGAGTGTACTTTTGCTGTCTCCTTTATGCTTCTTTTTAGTAAGTTATTTTAACATTACAGGAGCTGTTATCACTCAGAAGAGCATATAGCTATCACTATTTTTGACAAATAATGGCATTGTTAAAAGTATAATACAATTGATGATTCATGTAAGGGGTGATAAGAACTCTACACCATAGGTGCCTGACTTTGCTTCAATGAACAGCTCAAACTGAAGTAACTGGAACACCTCAAACAGGTACTCACCTTGGCCATGTGACAAACAGTTCAAGCTAAAGAAGTTGACTGGATAGTCACCAAAAGCTCCTTGAGTTCTTTCAACAATCTCTTGATGGTAAATGGCTAACTTTTA
>JAUUEB010508332.1:0-10104 GCA_032362205.1 Clione limacina | reverse complement strand
AATGTCAGTGTATGACATGACAAGACTTATAGAATTTTATTTGTACCTTAGCAGATATAAACTGCTATAGTGAATGTGACCATAAGTAACTTAATGAGGAAGATGTTTCTCGCATGTACATACTACGTACTATTGGATTTTAATGTTTATTATATGATGTATAGTAACACTCTATATTATTAGATACTTATTATTAAATGTTTGTGACAAATGTATGGAAACAATATCCACCATATTTTACAAAAGGTGATGGGGAACATAATTTAGAATATAATAGGGTTGCAATATATAAGCGATCTTTACATTCACCATGATGAATGATGTTTTTATATAAAAATATTTAATCAATATTTTTAAGATAAGCGGGTGAGGAATGTGAGAAAATGAGAGCTTACAAACATTACTTAAGTTACTAAATATAAACTACTATGGATAGTGACACACTTAAACCGGTCAGAGATGACGTGACAGATTTCTTATAATGACGTGACAGATTTCTTATTATGACGTGACAGATTTCTTATCATTAATCTGTATACAAGTTTTTACACTTTAGTTTATTCAGCTCTCGTTACCGGTAGGTAGTACACCCTTTGCAAATAATTTGATTGACAAAGACGACCGAATGTTTGGATTTTGGAGTAAACTTTTAGTGCAGACTGATAGATAAGACCTTAAACGATGTGTCACCTAGTTACGTGATTTGAGATAAAAGCTCTGACCAGAATATGGAAAGGCAGAACGCCAGGAGGCGACATACCATGAATGTTGAGTCTATACAGAGAGAACGCCTGGAGGCTATGTGAAAACACCTACAATGTTACCTGGACGCTATCAAAATATTGAATAAAGCTTGATGATTTTAAAACGTGTTGTGTAAAGTTACTCCAACGTATCACGGCCATAAAATGGTACCTTGCAGTATATATATAAATAATCGGTCTGACTAGTTTACAACATTAAAAAAAACACACTATAAAGCATACTATGGAACCAACATAGTGAATCAAGAATATTCTTTTATTGTTTACTTTTTCAGTAATAAAACTATAATTTTTAATGTAATGAATCAAAATATAGACCTGCATTCACTAATGGCAAGTAAAATTACAATAGAAGATGTGCGCAAAGATTAAAACTGTATTTTAAGTGTTCTTTGTTTGTATTTGTCATTTGTGTGTGTTTGTCACAGGCTTTATATCTCGGAAAAAGAGCTCTTAGCGTTAAAATATGTTCATAAAAGAAATTATCCATTGGTACCACACGCTCGGAACTCAATATAACCATAGCCTTGTTTTAGAAATATCACTTCTATAAACCTAAATATGACACCTTATGTTCTACTGAGTATACCTGCAGGGTACACCTTCTTTGTTGTTATCACAAACAGAAGTCATCTTTAGGGCAAATGAGCTGCTGCTGAACATGTCTTAATGGCGGTTGATTTTCCTAGAGCTATTTTCTGTCATAGTAGCAGTCTAATAACAGAGTGTTTTAAACACTAGTTTGTAAAGCTTTTACTAAAATAAGAATGGCGAGATTGAGGAGTAGTAGGGGCTGAAAAGCAAGATTTGCATATAACAACGGGTCAAAGGCGTGGGATAGGCAAAACAATACCTGCTTACGGCTACGAAGTATGACAGTCAGCCATTGGCATGGTCGATCGTTCTTCATGAATACTGTTTAATGGATTTCAATATTGCCATCAGCGACAAGCTTACAAGCCATTAACAATATGCACAACACCTTATCAATGATCAAAACACGCCTTTGTTTGATATGAGCTAAGTAATAGTTTTGATTATGAGAAGAAGGACAGCATACTTATGCGGAAATCTTTCCAATGATTGCCTAAGGTTCTATTGAAGGTCGATATTATCGAGTGTAGGCATGTATCTGCTAGTGAATAGATCTTGCTTAAAGGTGACTCTTAGGGTTCGTTTGTTTACTTTATCTTCGGTCACACTTTGATAGTTATTTAACTTATTTTTTAGTTTGAGTTGTTACTAATTTAATACTTTGATGGTTCTTAGAAAGAAAAATTAGTACTACTAGTTACTACCAATAATTTCTACTCCAAGTGTGGTTAAATAGTTGAATAACCCTCTACTCTACTCTACTCTTCTCTACTCTACTCTAATCTAATCTACTCTACTCTAATCTATTCTACTCTAATCTACTCTACTCTACTCTACTCTACTCTTCTCTTCCTTACTCTAATCTAATCTAATCTACTCTAATATACTCAAGTATGCTTATCTCTATTCTAATATGTTCTAATATACTCCTAATATACTCTACTCTAATATACTCTAATACACTATAATATACTACACTCTAATATGCTCTATACACTCTAATATACTCTTCTCTAATATACTCTACTCTAATATACTCTACTCTACTCTACTCTTATCTAATCTTTTCTACTCTACTCCTCTCTACTCTACTCTACTCTACTCTATTAATCCTATTCTAATATACTTTACCCTACTCAACTCTTCTCTACTCTACCCTACTCTGCTCTACTCTACTCTGCTCTGCTCTCCTCTACTCTACTCTATTCTATTCGACTCGACCCAACAAGACTCAACTCTAATTCCACATTCTCTACTCTTCTCTTCTCTACTTCACTCCACTCTACTCTACTCTACTCTACTCTACTCTACTCTACTCTACTCTACTCTACTCTACTCTACTCTACTCTACTCTACTCTTATCTACTCTACTTTACTCTAGTCTACTCTATTATCTCTTTTCTACTCTTTTCTCATTCTACTATTCATTACTCTACTTCATTTTCATTACTATTATCAGTTTTACGACTTGAATTGTCTCCCCAATTTCCAATTGTGTTGTCTCAATGTTGTACAATGCTGTTTTTACATCCAATATAAACAAGAATATATCTGAATATTATTCACATTTATTCCTGCTGTGTAATTTTTGTTTTTAAAAATCTAAATTATTTTCCAGACGATGATCCTCTTGAAGGAATTACCAATCGGCTGGAGGAAGTCCAGTCTATGGTCAAACCAAAGGCAGAACTCTCTGGATTTATTGCAGATATGGACCCGGAACAAAGGGAACGGATTCATGTAAGTGTTTATTTCTGAAGTAACATCTCATACTATACTACGTATATATACTCTGGCTGACGTGAATTTTATAACAAGGGCAGTGATGTATCTTTAACAAAATACAGTATAGTATTTAGTTATTATTTCCCTTGAGTATAAGTTTGGTATTCTTTTGTTCATTTTGTGCGTTTCCTACTCCCGATATCCAGTACTTCACAGAGCCCAGGTGCAACTTTTACTTTCTCTACTCCTCTCTACTCCTCTCTACTCCTCTCAACTTCACCCTCTTTTCCGCTACTCTCCTCTACTGTATCAAATCCTACTTTTCTCATTTGAATTCCGTTCTATTCTACTCTACTCTACTCTTCTCTACTTTAATCTAATCTTCTTTACTCAAATCGAATATTACTATACTTTTATTATTGAAACTTTGTTTTTGAGTGGCAAGAAGCCCAACGAACAAAACAAATAAACTCAACTTTCTTCTTTTCTCTACTCTGCTTTATTATATTGTACAACTTGACTCTGATTTACTGCACCTTACACTGCGTTACTCTTTGTTATTTTACTTAATAATAATTCACACCAGTCTACACTCTTATAGTATCTACTCTACTCTACTCTACTCTACTCTACTCTACTCTACTCTACTCTACTCTACTCTACTCTACTCTACTTTACTTTACTCTACACTACCCTAGCCTACTCTACTCTACTCTACTCTACTCTACTTTGTGACTTATTATAAAACACTTCAAAATGAGATGAATTATTATACAGAAGGGCGCATAAGTAGGCTAACAGTAGTTTGAAAATCCATATATAACATACTTATCGTGATTTTTCAAACGGTTTTCAGCATCATGTTTAGGAACTAAATCGTAGATAGAACGAAATTCATTTTAGCTAATCATGTCAAGAATTACACGTACAGTAGTTGCTCTTCAACCATGATGTGAGGATTGTCAAGGTTATAGGGCTAACTTTTCACGTATTGGTAGATCGTCCTGGTGGAGGAGTTTGACATTTTCTTGGACATGTTGTCCTCTCGGACACTTTCATAATTCTTTGTTTCCAAGTAATTTTTCAAAATCTATTAACACTCATCTTCTGTGAAATTACCAGCCATGTTTAGCGTCAAATTACCAACCTTCAATATGCTTACCGCAAAACACGTTGTACAAAAAGGAATAAGTGCATGAGACAACAGTAATAGTCTGAGCATGCGCCTAATTCAAACGTTATTGCTCCCGGAATATTAAGCATAATTACTTCTGTTTTATTTAACATTTATTTCCTAAGCTTAATGCTGAAAACCGTTTGACAAAAACTTGATTAGTTTGTTTCATATGGATTTTTAAACTGCTGTTAGCCTACTTATGCGCCCCTCAGCAAAACTTTTAATAGTGCTAAATTTACCAATCGGAACCCTAACCAATAGTTCGAGTCATTCGTTTCGAGTATTCAGAACATTTCTGAAATAGTGTTTAAGGCCTTGCATCTATCGTCTTGACCAAAAGAAAAGCTAAAAGAGCCTTTTAATATATTCTATGCGTGTTTATCATTAACACCAAAGGACGAACATCAAACATTTTCAGAGTAAAGGGAAACAATCTCAAGTGTATTGAATCTATTTAATGTACGATTCCCTCCCTTTAATCCTTATGCATTGTATTATTTTTTATGTTGAACCTGGTCGAAACAATAAAACATACGTTCCGTTTACAGGAAGAACAGCTTGTTTCGCTACAGGTAAGATTGAAATTCAACAAAAGAATAACTGAAAAATGAACCATGTAGGCAATGTTCAACAACAAATACCAATGTCATACATATCAGAAAACGAACTTCGTACTTACAAATTTCATTGAATCGCAAGAATGGAGTATTTGTTATCTATGTTATCAAGATCTTTAAGTATCTTATCACAAGTCTATAATCAATTTAGATATACCTAATGGTGATAAATTATAATATGTATGACCTCTATTGGTATTTTCTCTATTAAATGTTAATTAGTAGTTTTAATGAAAGATTAACAGGACAGTCTTGAAACCACCATTTGATGAGAACAATACGAAGCAAACAATCAACGTTTGGACGTATTATAGAAGCTATGTACAACAATATTATATCTTTTTATCCTAATTAGAAATTATAGAAGAAGCTCATCCCATCAGACTGAAAATTTAAATATTTGAGACAATTATAGAACAAATCATATTATACGGGAGTGAGCTATGGGGTTTTGAAAACTGTGAAATACTCGAGACTGAAGTGCTATAAATTATTTTAAGAGCAAAGGCAAACACTCAGGCATATGCAATATGATGAACTTGGTTTGCTCTCTTTGTAATGTAACATTTGAATAAGAATGCAATTTTTTTGGAAAAACTAATAACCAATGATAAGATAGATAATCTAATATCATTCACTGTAAAATAATTTATTATACTCTTAATGGAGGACTTTCAAACTGATAAAGTATTGAATAGTTATTAAATAAAATTTGATAAACTGATATCTGGATTTCTAAAAAAAACGCTACACTCAATCTCAGAATAGATGATAAAGACCTGCAAGCAATGAAAATAAATGCTACACCGTTAATAAAGTAAAAAATATCCTGAATGGACGAACTGTTAAAAACACATTAAGTTGTAAGATAAAGGTGGCGTTGGCGCGCTGGTCGAGTGGTTAAGGCGACGGTCTTTCATTGTTGAACATTTGTAGAAAGTAGTCATCTTCCTCATCCTCTCGAACTAGCAGTATATATAAGTAACTAACTTTAGGCTTTGTAAGTTTACTATGTTTAATCTGACAAGCCCATTCCTTATATATTTTGAATTTACATTGCACATGTGTGTCTCCGTGGGAGTGACTGTCTTTGTAAGTTTACTAAGGTTGATCGCTTAACCGGCTGACTCTTCGGCTACTCTGAATCTACATGTGTGTCTCCGTTGTGCCTGTCGGGGGTAATAGTATCTTATGAAGCGCATTGAGCAAGCGCTATATACATCTAGATATAATTAAAATAGTAACAAGTGAAAGAGATGTTTTTAATGTGATTAAATCTAGAACCGCTTATTACAGGTTGCCTGAAGAAACCGTAACATTAAGGACATAATATGTCCAGAATATAAGGACAGACAAAATTTCCTAACAATATAATTTTGTAATCATTCAAACACGATCACTTTCCTAAACATTATAAGATCTTCAGACAAGGAACTCTCGACTTAAGCAAGGAACTATTTCATTTCTTAAGCCTATTATGAGTAAGATAATAACTTGATTACTGGAATAAATCATTGGCCATGTAACCTGTTCTGTTTAAAGTGCTTGATGTGCGTGTGTTCTTGATTGCGTGATTTCGTGTGTGGTTGATTTCGAGTGTGCATGCATGCGTGCATGCTTGTTTGAGAGAGTACATGCGTGTGTGCGTGTTTGCTTTTGTGTGTGTTAGTATGTACATTCGTGTGCGTACGTGTGTGCTTTTATTTGTCATTGATAAATGATAATATTTTAAGCACTACTTGTGTGGTTTTGCGAGCGTGTGGCGTGTTAATATATAATGCGCTACGTGAGTTTTTACTGTTAAATGAAATAAGAACACAATCAATTCTTTATAGGATATTTCCAGGCTTTTCAGGCTTGCTCATTGCGCTGTTACAAAACACTAATTCCCCGACAGGCCAGATGGAGAAAACCTGTAGATCCCCGCTTCCTCCAACCACGTACAATTCTCCCATTGCATGGGTCGAACCTACATCTTCTTTTGTAGAAAGCTGTCTCTTTAATCCGACGCCTAATTACTCGACCATCGCTCCTACACAAATTTACGTGTTGGAGTATATAAGTACTAAACGTTTGTATGAGTTTTCCTCTGTTCATGTTTATTTCATTTATGTACCATGTTTGTTTCAAATCTCTTTCAATTTCTTTAACTTCTCCTTCTTTTATCTTTGCCATTGCATTCTCAAATTATTTCACGTTCAATTTGCTCGTATGTAACCTGTTTACGTAGTCCAAGAATATTTCACCGTTTTGCCCGAAAGACGAGTTGCAAATACAGCGTCTAGCGTCGTGATCTAGTGATGGTCTCGCTGTCTAGGGAGCGGAAAATTCCGGATTCGAATCCCTCCAGAGCCCGGTGTTTCTCCTTCGTAAAGAAATTCACATACTTTTCCTGTCTTTACTCTAATAGGGTCCCTGGCTATAGATAGTGAATGTCATTGTCATTTTGATTAGGCAAAGCATAAAATAAGAAAGGATCCCGTGTATACTTCACGGGAAGTTGAGAATGTACAGGTGTGTCTTCATTGAGCCTTTCGGGATAATTAAATGTGGAACGCGCTTACAGCTTGTGTTCAAAGAAAATACTCAGTTTATAAATGCCAATCATTATTGTTATATTTGATATAAGGTTGGCCTATGTTAACATACGAACGAGGAAACTGATATTTGTGTTTCCAAAATAAAAAGAGAAGTGAACTGATACAAAACACTCTGTGTTGGCACTCTGCTGAAGATTGATGCCTATTTCAAATGTTTAGAATTTAATGTAAGGGACTTGCCAAAACGGCCAAACTTGAGTGTAAAATATTGACAAACGCACGTTGTCGTGACTATGTTGACCTCGTACGAGATGATAACGACACAAACGAACAATCAGACAAACAAACAAACAAATACCTTAAAATAATCTTGAAATCCGAACTTATATATCAACTCGCTAAACGCTCCCTCAATTCGTCGTTTTGGTGGTTACGCTCACTCTCCTTGCAATTTTGTCATCACACACATTCAAAACCGCAAAATAGCTTCCAAAACAAGGAAACAAAACACACATCGGTGTGTTACCCGTTTAAATGTTTCAAACACCCGGTACAGTGAATAACTTTATACCGATAACCACCTCCCACGTTTGAAAACCCTATATACGCCCCTACTTTCTACCGCACTGTAAATACTGAACAAAATAGACTTTGCAAGTTCATTTGTTAAACGATGTGTGCACACCAGGTTACACCAGTTTTGGAGCATAATTTGCATGATAGACCTAGCACGAAATATTAAAATAATAGTATTTATTTGCGCCTGGTGTGATTCGATCTGCATTGTCAGGGTGTCCCCTCATTGAAACTTAGATGAAGATTTAGATTTTTATGAACCCTACGAAATCTATAATGATTATTGTAGTTGACCTCATTATCATATTGAATTGCACAAGTATATATTTTTGTTACAGTATTCAATTATATCAATAGACTGTTAATATTTAATTATATTATTAATTTGTCTTTGTTTTTATTTAATCAACGTAAAATATCAATTGCAAATTGCTTAGCAATTATTTCAATATACTAAACTGCATACGCTGTAATTCCCCTTTCAAAATAAGGGGGAAGCAATAAAGAAACTAGAAGTGGCTGTGTCGCTAAGTCTAATCGGAGGTAGAATTGAAGACGTTTTAGAATTAATATTACAAACAGCAAAATTTAAACTGCAGAGACGACCAAAAGGTACTTGTTAAGCTATCTAGAGACCCTTTAAAAAAAAAAATTATAATGGGATTTTTTTGAAGTCCTGTTTTTCGCTGGGAGCTTCACAATGGTTAGTATGAATTGTCAAATATCCCCTAGACGAACGAAAGTCTAGTATGCAATTATAATATAAGATTCATCGCTCAATTAACCGTCTCTCGAGCAGTACTATAAAGTACTACACGTAGACTGATAGTAGCCACAGTTTGTGAGAGGAAAGCATCAAATTATGAAAGCAGTCACTAACGTTAAATCAGTTGTCTTTGTTTTGTATTGACCAAGTTGACGTTGTCTGAGCTCATTGACCAAGTTGACGTTGTCTGAGCTCGTAGCTCACATACAGAAGAGAGGATATGTTTTAATTTTTATTCCTACACATTCCTTTTCTTTGACATATATGAATTAACGTTCAACATTAAATTTCCCATTGGAGTGTAAAATTGCTTTCTCACTGTCTTCATTAACGTAGAAAAATATTCAAGTACCTTATCTGGTTGAGATAAACTACCAACTGCACTTGGGTTTCGAGGATCCCATAATTTGACAGTAGAATCCCAACTTCCTGTTATAACACAGTTCACATCAGGGCAATACTCAACACAGCGAATTGGAGCTTCATGGGTTCCAACAATTTGATCTAAAGAGAGAAAAAAGAAAACAATTGAAAATTTCATGTTCAATAATTTGAAGCCATAATTATGTCCATTCACAAAAAGAAAAATATTTTCTCTTAAAGTTGTCAGATTTAAACCCTAAGACCTCTAACAGGGCTGCCAGTGACCAAAAAAAAAGTGAGTCCTATTTTTTTGGAATTTTAAACTGAAATGGAGCAAATCTAGGCCACCTTGAGCCTTTATAGCTAAAAAAGCGAAGCGAGTATCGATCAGCGAGTGGGGAAAATTCAAGCGAGTGCCGACGAGTGTGGAAATTTCCAATCGGCGAGTTTGGGGGAAAAAATAGCCAAAAAAGTGAGTTCTCGCTTATCGGCGAGCCGCTGGCAGCCCTGCTCTAGGTGGACCTTAAAAATTGCTTGAAGAAATTTTTCAGTCAGCACTTTCTTCAAAGCTCCTAATTCCATATTCAATAAAACTAAGATTGTAACGTCTTTAAAGAAATTGTTCCTTGAAGCTTTTTAAGTTCTGATCATTTCAACTGCAGCGATTTTCAAAGGAAAATAATCAGCGTCACAAGCAACATTTCTTTCTTCTTGTCTCAAAAAACAAACGGCAGAGACTCATTTGCATAAAGTTAGGCTTAATGACAAAAAAGGTTTCATTTTCATACTACTCTTGGGTATCGAATAAGAGCGATGGATGGAATAAGATCGGTGCCCGGAAAAAGTATGACTTTTTAAATAAGAGCGGTGGCAGGCGGTGGTATCAAATAAGAGTGGTGCTTGGGAAACTCAAAGTTTACCGGTATGAAATTTTTACCGACTTGTTTTAGGTCAATATGTGAAAGAGATGGGACGATATCCT
>JAUUEB010508321.1:0-10105 GCA_032362205.1 Clione limacina | reverse complement strand
TTAAAACTCGATCGATATTCATTCATCGATATCTAACTTGTTTGCAATAAATAGGGTAGATAAAGTCAGCTAACCAGTATTCAGTATATATTGGTCGGGATATATTCATCTTTAAGAAACTTATTCTTGTTGTATCAGATAAAACATATTCCTCAAATGTATATATTATTCGAATGATAGAAACAACATTTGTTAACAACATCATTGCCTCTGATATTTTGAACAAAAAATGTAAACATATAAAATTACTTGTAAGTAGCATTACCATGTCTAGTTTGTCATGTTTGTGAACTGTTTTGGCATTTGACAACATAACCAACCTTGGGTGTCTGGTGAAGTAATTATTCCAGGTAATAAAACTGGTGAAATGTTTAGTTGTTAAACCTTCACACGTCATCAGTAACTTGCTCAAAGTGATTATTCATCATCGTTTTGAAAGGTCCTTTGTTAAGTCTCAGTGCTCAGTTTCATTTGTGGCCCCGCTATTTGAGTTAGTTAAAGTTTTACGTTGAAGTACTTTTATCTTTTCTTTACGAATGTTATCTGAAACACAAAAATGTATTGGCAATATTGAAAATGAACAATCCATAAAATGGGAAAAATAAGGAAATTAATCATATATTTCGTAGATAAAAATGTGTTGTAACATAGCCTAACGGTATACATAAATAAACATTGGTCATAACAAATAGGTTGTAATGAAAGGAAGTTCCAATCATGACAAAGATTTATATTAAAAATTAGACTGAGAAAACCACAAAGTAATTAAATAAGCACATGTCAATAATAGTTCTTGAAAGTTAGTAAGAACATTGTGTCTGTTTTTCATCCCTACACTGGACCGCTCTTAGGCTGCCCAAGTAGGCAAGAATACATTCCCCATTCTCTTACATGCACTACTTATAAGAGCTAAGCTTGTCATCCTTGAGGGAAAAACGAACAAAAAAAACAACGAATGAAGAAGATACATGACACAACATAGAGTGGATTAGAAAAGACGTGAACATAAAATACGGCACCAAATTAAAGAAGTGACTCAATATTAAGTCTTGAATTTGAGATCTCATTTTCAACATCTTGTTATAGAGGTAAGGCATTTTGATAACTGACTGGGCCAGTAACAATAGCGAGAAACTAAGCCATGGCGCCCAACGATTTACATAAGTGCCTCTAACTAAATCAAAATGGGATTACTATGATTATATGCACATACAGTTGACAATATGGATGATAAAGTATACATTTAAAAGTGAAAATTCTGTCATGATTCAGTCTTAAATTATTTTTTTACTCACTTGTGAAAATTATATATTTGTCTTTTAAACACTGGAGATAATTTAATAAGTTGTAAGAGGAATGTTCAATACAGATAAACATAAAATGAATGCCCATGATTGTTAATACATGCCTTATTATTCCGTTTTCTATCCCATGTGAACACTCTAACACGTATGGCACCATTTTCTGAGATATGAAAAAAATGTATTGTGTGGGTATAAATTATTGCAAATATTCTTGTTGAAAGGTACTCAAGTAGCAGTTCAAAGGTCTGTGGAAATACATCAAATTTGCTAAATTTTTGAAAGAGTTCCACAGTCACAGGTAAGACATTTTTTAAACAGTAATTTAACATTCTTCTTGTGTTATAATGATGTCTCAAACTTCATTATTTCAGGGTTATTACTTGAAATGATGCACTTTAGTCCAAACACATTTTTTTTTCAAAACACCCTTGTAATTATCTCACCCGAGGAAACTAAATAGAGCTACTATGCCAAGTTGCTGACAAATATATTGTTTTAAGATCCTCTAAATAAATGCTAGGCTGGTTCATTATGCACAGGCAAGTTATGAGTTTATAAATCATTACGATGTATCGAACTAAATAGTGATAATTGGTTTTAGAGGAAACTATATCAATTCCTTTTAATAATATTAATTGTCTCTTTTCTGATGATATATTTTAAGTAATTCATATACAAAATAACAAATTTAAAAGGATCAAATTACTTCATGAACCGAAATAGAACCAGACATATCTGTTATAACTAATTACAGAAATAATCGTTCCGGTAATATCGGGACTTCAAACGTTACCTGATAATTCTGTCCTCCCTATATAGTACAGTATTTTGAATTACCGTTATGTCGTCAATTATTACTCATTAGTTTAAAAAAATACAGCTATTGTTATCAAGAATATATTGGCAAAAAATTGTTTCCTAACAAAATGAACGCAATTAGTTTCTTTTATTGTATGATTCTAGACTCTTTTAGAACAAAGGGAAGCAAATGAACGAAAAGCGTGGGCGATATTAAACAAAAACGACCGATCACGCAACAATCTACGATTACTTTTTTTATATCTATAAATCAAGCCTCAGACAAAATAACTAGCATAATTGTCCAAAAGCCAGTGCGAGTTGTCACTTTCATCTCTGGAGCACGGAGTTGCGAAATAATCCATGGACTGCATTGCCAGGTGAGTGACCAGTGGATACTTAATAAGGTCAAACTGTGATAATGACATTTTGTGACTTGACTTTGCTTATTAAGCTGTGAATGCCTCAGTAGCTGCCAGTCTCGTACAGTGAAGTATTAAATGTCACTTACTATATAATAGATTTTGCCCTTTTCAATGTCAAAAATAGATTATTTTGTTTCTATTTTGTCATTATTTGTTCAAAAAGACCCATTGGTTACCATGCATTATGCCTGGATAGGCGGGAAAATGTAGATTTGAGACCTGACTTTATTTCAACTACCAGAAAACTTAAAACAGTCTGACAATTTATCTAAGCATAATTGTGAATCCGCTAGCTCAACAATGTTTGTTATCGCAGATTTCCAAATTCTTTGATTATTTCAGGTGACAAGTGAGCCAAGCATCGTTTAATTTACCTTGATAGATGAAAGCTATTTTCTAAAATTTCAAACAGTAACAGTAGCCATTACATTCCTCTAAGCATTAACAAAAATAATCTCCAACGCAATTATTAAGAGAGAAAACAAAGAAGCCGGTGTTAAAAATGGCATAACTGGTTAGAGTTAATATCGTCTTATTTTGAAAGTATATTATCTCAGGATTATATTTCAGAAATCTTCATGATCACACGAACAGTATCAAAAATGACCAATCGGCTTGATGATAAGATCGTGATTGAATAGGGTCACATCATCATAATAACTACTCTTTGTTGGAATAATGAAATGACAATGTTTACTTGTAAATGCCTTTAATACTGCTCGAGAAAGATGTCTTTTCGGCGAAACACATTATTTTGCACATGAGACCATTCCCCTGGGAGAACAAGTTCACACAGAGAAGCCTGACAAGGGGATATTTCTTGTCAAAGGTCGCCTGTCATATGATGTATGTAAACCGTCCTGAAAATCATATTTCCTGCGCATGAGCAAAGATGTTATTTGTTAGCGTCCGTTTCATGACTAGTTGAAAATGTCTAGTTTCGACGCGATGGTTCGAACAGGTGACAGTCGAGTACTATCACCACAAGATCATCGCGGCCGCCAAAGACACGTGGTCTTACAAATAGTCTAATTCGGGTTATGACTTTTGAACGTAGGTGAGCCGGTTGAATATGAATACTGATAAAGATAGAAATTTAGGCATTTAGCTTTCAAGCTTTTCAGCCGTTTTACTTTTAAAAAAGTGTTTTGAGCTAAAAGGATTATAGTCGTTAGGTGTAATGCAAAGTCGACAAAAACGTAAATTTGTTATTGAAGACATAAAAAGTACATCGTCTTATATCTTGTAGTTAAACGCACTCCTACGTTTGGCCTTAAACTACTCACATAACCCTCGGTCAGACATTTAATTTTCAAATATAGTGCACACAGTCTTAAGTATTAAACAAGCTACAGCTCGTTTAGTCTTACTCTCAACGTGTATAAAAGATTAGGTGTAGTATTCAATATATATTGTTTGAACGACAATAAAACTTAGTTGAGCATATGATGTGATACAATTCGGACATGTTTTAGTTGATAGATCATTAAACATATAACCGTAATTTGAGTATGATTTTGTTTTAAATACTATGAAAGCAAACTTGTATTAATAAAGAAGCAAATTCGGTAAAAAACAATTATCATCAGAAATCAAACAGCAGGGATAAAAGAAGCCCGTGTGGTTGGTAGTGAAAGAGATATGGAAATGGAAACACCAGAACAGACATGTGCTTAAGACATATGGGAAACACCTGGTATGTCCCGTGAGACTTTTGACGCGAGAGAAGATGCAGTTTTAGAGCAAAAATTCATCTCTTCTATATAGTCAAAGTAAACATTCGATTTCGACACTTGTAAACATCGGTTCATTTTTACTGAGACAATTAATAGCAAAATATCTTGATTGTTTTTATCCAACCAGTTCAATGTGTTTTTTTCCGGGCGAGGGAAGGGGGAGGATGGATGATTGTTCAATATTGATTATTAATGTTAAACAGGAATGCTACTAGATAACGCTATTGCTGTTTGTATGTTTATAGTCACTTTAGTTGTTCACTAGAGATAAACACGTTTGTGTGCAACATTCTACTTAACTCAAATCAATGGCCGAGAATATTTGAAAATGAGTTTAAAATAAATAAGTGGTGCAAATATATAGCATTGTGTATCTCAAACGAAGTTGGTGGGCATCCCCCATGTTACACTGGCTACGCACCTGTTTGTGATAACCAAACAAGAAACATCTGAATTGTCATTTCCGGTTAAAACTATATCAGTACAAATATATTTATTTATAGAATCACCATGCTACCTTAAGTTATGTTCCGAAAGAAGTTGCAAAGATTAATGGACATATTTATAAAAGCAATACCACGTGTGCGTAATTTGCTGAAATAGAATTGTACATGTGCAGATACAAAACAAAAATAACTAATGTGACTCATTAACAGGAACAGTGGTTTAATGTATAGAAGAAAAGCAAGCACATGTACATGTCATAACGCTGAAAGCGAAAAGACGTGCGTAAGCTTTTAGTTTGACTTTCAACTACGTCACACACATCAATCGGATTCCCGCATATGAATGGAAAAAAAATACTTGCGTTCCAAAGTTACACCCTTGAAAAGTTTACCATTATTTAACAATTATTATTGTTCATAGTCGTTTTAAGGTTGGAATAACATGATCAACCTTCTAAATTACATGTTTTGATTTCCAATCGTTTATAATTATAAAAAATAAGATTATTGTATTAATAGACAATTTCAAACGTAAACTATCCTCCTGTATTTTGTTAAAATGTGCTCGAGTTGAATTATTAGTATCGAACTAAGAAAGTTCAAAAATCGTACTTTTGTGTTTGTCAGTATTTTATAAGTGCTTCCATGTGAGGCATATAACACAATCTTGTGGAATACAATGCATACTTCCTGTCTTTATTCATATACCAAATGTTTTGCACACTGAATGAATATCGAACTAGTTAAAATTAAATTTGTATTAATTGACCAGTATCAAACGAGTGTTATCTATCTTATTCCTAGAATATCTTCTAGAATTTCGAGTCACTAATGCCCCATTAATTCGTCGTTATAGTTGCTTAGCTCTCTCTTATTTGCAATATAAAAAATAACAGAGACTCAGATTTATTTTTTAGATAAGGATTTTGTACTTTTAAAAGAAACATACACACAGATTGGCGTTATCTAAGTACACAAAATGTAACCACACGAAATAAAGAAGAACTTTTGACTTCCCGCATGTCAGCAAAAAAACAGACAGATTTAAAGGAGAGTGCAGGGATCATCTTTAAAATCAAAATGTCCTTTGTCTTCTAGCCTGTTTGCTTTGTTTCTATATACTTACCGTAAAGAATGACAGGAACAATTTATTTCTGATAATCCCTTTAGCTACCAATACACGTGACTCGTTTATAATCGTTCATATTGAACAAAAGCAATGCCTCTGTTATTTCGAACTAAAACGTTAACACAAAAAAAATACTTGTAAGTAGCATTAACATGTCCCGTTTGTCATGTTTGTGGACCGATTTAGCATTTAACAACATACCAAACTTAAGTGTCTGGAAAAGTAATTATTCCAGGTAATAATTCTGGTGAATCGTTTAGTAGTCAAACCTTCACAATTCATCAGTAACTTGCTCAAATTGACTATTCATCATCGTTTTGATAGGTTTGTTGTTAGTCAGAGTAATCTGTTTCATTTGTTTGCCAGTTTTAATTGACTTAGATAAAGATGTTACGTAGTACGTTTACCTTTCCTTTACGAATGTTATCTGAAACAGATATTTTATGTCAAGATGGGAAAGGAACAATCCGTAATATGAAATAAAATAAATCATGTATTTCACTGATAAACTTAATTTGTAACATAGTCTCTAGGTATAAATGAATAAATAGTGGTTATAAAAAAGAGGTTTTGTGTGAAGAAAATTCTAATCTTGACAAAGAATAGCCACTGAGAAAACCAAATAATAAAAAGCACGTGTCAATAATGGCTCGTAAATGTTAATACGAGCAATTTGTACCCCATGCTCTTGCGTCCACTTCTTATTAGAGCTAAGCTTGATATCCGCTCCCTATCTTTATCAAAAATAAGTTCACCAGTGGGGCCGCTTTACTGATAAAGGAATTTTGGTGACTAGTAAAGACTTTATTAGATAGCTGTTCTTCCTAGCCTGACAACTTGAGAGAAAAAAACAAAACAGAAACAAGGGAGAACGAAGTTACAAAAAATAGAGTGGGTTATAAAAGACGTGAACATAAATCAATTTCGCTAAAGTTTTGAAACAGTTCAACAGACTCAGGTAAGATATTTTTAAACGATAAGTTAACATTCATGCTGTGTTCAAATGATGTCTCAAACTTCATTATTTCATGATTATGACTTGGAATGATGCACTTAACGCCACAACAATCTTATCTTAAAATAGGAGATGCAATGTTAGCATAGCTTACCCTAAAAATGTTCTAACCCGTGGACACTAAAATATAGCTCCTATGACAAGTTTCTGACAAAAATATGGGTTGGAATTTTCAACCTATAGCATTTTGTTCTGTTAAATGAGTGTTCTCGTTTATTTTAAAACCCTCTTAATAAAAGCAGGACTGGTTCATGATGCTCAGGCAAGGCCTGAGTTTTTAAATGATTATCATAAATCAAAACTAAATGTTGATCAATGGTTTAAGAGGAAACTATAGCAAAATACTACTTTATTAATTCCTTTTAATAAATATTAATATTGGCTTATCTCTTTTCTGATGATTAATTTTAAGTATTTCATAAATGATAACATGATTTAAACGCATCAATCTCCTTCATGAACCGAAAAAGAAATACCTTAATGCTTATTACAGAAATAGTCGTTTCGGTCATATCGCGACTTCAAACGTTACCTGATACCTTCTCCCTCGCTATGCAGTACAGTATTTTCAACTACCGTATGACGTCAATGATTTCTCATTAGATTGAAGAAAATAGCTATTGTTATCAATACTCAATGAAAAAAACATTTTTCTTGTGTAATTCCTGAACTGTTTTAGAAAAAAGGGAAGCAATTTTGTCAAACGTGTGGGCGTTCTGAAACAAAAACGACAGATCACGCAACATTTTACGAATAATTGTAATATTTTGTTCTTGATAGGTAGACAAAAAATGAACGTAATTGTCTCAATGCTATTGGCACTTGGCCCTTTTATCTCCGGAGCACGGGGTTGTGACATAATTAATGGACTTAAATGTCAGGCGATTGATTAGCGGAGACTTATTTAGGCAAACTGTGATAATGGCATTTTGCGAATTGTCCAGGCCTAAATTAAATTTAATATTAATATATTTTTGTTACCATTATCATAAACACCTCTGATGAACCAAGAAGACTTTGGATACATTAATAAGTCTAGACCAAATATATCATTATAAATTATCTTGTTTATGTCATGATCTTGCATCTTTTAGATATAAAAAACCGGTGAAGCTTTCTTGATCGTAGTTGTATAACTGGTTTCAATTTTATTTGTTGAAACCACTTTTTTTGATAAAGTCTTTTTTGTTCCAGAGTTCAGTAGCCGATCATAAAACGTCGAAAGCTGTCATTGGCTTCAGCATTATTAAGGTCATAAGCCTTAACTGAAGTAAATCACAATATGTTTTGTCCTATTGTATATCTATCTTAACTCGAATCGATTAGCATTGCTTTGTTGACTGGTTTGTTGGTTGGTTGATCGGTAGTGTTTGTTAAAATTCACATCACAAAAAGGTTAGATAATATAGAAGTGAATACCACATAATAATTTTAAACACGCCAGTTAAGAGCTGCAAGCAACACGAAACACTATTCACGTATTTAATAGTAAATATTTGATAAATGAAGCGCACATAGTTTCATCAATTAATCATAATATATGCTTATTTAATGCTGTATAATTACTTTCTGCAAGTAATGCAGAATACACAAATACAACAACTAACACTTTTTAAATTACTCTCAACACTGGCTAAAAATATCGCGTTGCAAGGTCATCATGACTTTTTAAGTGAGAGATATGTACATTTTTAAATTGTGCTCTTTGTGAATAACATTTAGTGTGGTAACTAAAATAGGTCAAAGAAGTGTGACTTCAACTTTTTGTACCAATTGGCATACATTTGTTGATGTAATAAATACAACAGATATGATTTAGACCAATCAGTTTTGTATACATTTTAAAAAATGTGATTATGCACGCGCATAAAATAATCAAGTAGTTTAAGTCGTTTTTTGTGTGTTGATAAATGTATTATAAAACTATCCCATACCAAATATGTCGATACATCAACTGTTTTGTACATGTGGTTTCATTTTGTTATTCTTTTGGTTGGCGGTAGTGTTGCAGTTCGCTGAAGAGTAACACTTTCTAAATAATTTAACTCAGATTGTTATAGACAATACAAACCGCAAGAAAATGAACAAATCTGAGCATGATAATGA
This sequence comes from Clione limacina, assembly GCA_032362205.1. Taxonomy (NCBI): domain Eukaryota; kingdom Metazoa; phylum Mollusca; class Gastropoda; order Pteropoda; family Clionidae; genus Clione; species Clione limacina. The sequence continues at coordinate 1,146 of JAUUEB010508321.1, read as the reverse complement.
ATCAGAAGTAACACTTTCCCGTTGATAAAATACACCTGTTCTTTATCTGATGAATTGTATAGATATGTCAAATAGATATAACAACCAGGAAGACCTTACAGAAGACACGTCAAGGTGATCACTGAATTACCTGAGATGTGTTAGATGAAGTCAATTGAAGGTCTTTGCCAAGATCATAGATCTTCAAAATATGACACTCCTTCCAAATGTTGGTAAGGTAAGCGAAATACCAGTACCTTTGGAATAAGAGATTGGAGACCGATTATCTATTGTGACATTTCTCAATTTCAACATTTGTAGTGTTTCATACTGTGTTATCGCTACCTTTAACCTTTTAACCTTAATGTTTACGGTTAAATCCTGCTATCTCATCAGCCTGTTTGTCCTACACAACATATTACACGTCTTTGTGTAGATTCAATTATATTTAGCAATGCACTAAAACAATATTAAGCTCAACCTATTTTCTATAATATTATTATAATTATTTTAATTAAAACAGGCATAACGAAAAGACTTATTTCGAAAACCAGGGAAGGATGTCCTTCACTAAGTTATTTCGTGCATGTATGTCCCTTTTTTATGTGGGTGACTTGTACTTAGAAGGAGCATTTGTCTTACACCGTCATTGCTTTTCCAACAGTAACCACTAAACCTGAGTGTTTCGTCTGTTTTTTTAAAGAGAAAAGTAAAACATATTTGAACAAAAATTAACACATAATAAGTCTTTTAAGTGTTTCTCGCAAGACATCCAAATAAGTTTGTTATGAGTGCGTACCTTAATAACAATTTAATTATTTATGTCAAATTGAAATTCGTCTACTATTATACGACTCTATAGACAATTACTATTTCAAAAAGCATTTATTGAGTGTACACTCTGCATGTTCTTAGCATTAGCTATTTTTTTTGTTCAAAAACGTATTTAACTCAAAATGTCGGGAACGGTTAGCATATGTGAAATTGAAGTGGCTGTTAGTTGGATGCAATCGCGAAATCAAGTATTCGATCATAGAGTTTGCCCTTTGGTCGGGAAATCGAATATTTTATGTTTATTTTGTCACCCTTCGTTCCCAAAAGACCTGTTGGTCACTATACATTATGCTTGGATATGAGAGAAAAATCGAATATTCGAAAACTGTATTT
>JAUUEB010508300.1:0-10105 GCA_032362205.1 Clione limacina | reverse complement strand
TGTATTGTTACCATCGCAGTTTTTGTCTCCCTTTAAAGCCCTTTACAAAAGCTGCTGACTCGGCATTTCTATCAGGCGTATTTATTCAAAAATTAATGTCATATGTATGAAAACATTATGACGAAGTTTCAAGATGTTTCTTCTACTTTTAGTGAACTTTTGAGGAATACATTTTCGCGCGACTTTTGCCACTCAATATATTTCCTATGACTTTTAAACAAAACATTTTGGCTCATGTTGTTGCATTTTAAGTAAGATTATAACATTTTAAACCACCAAACAAGCCCTAGTTACCATTTTTAAGGCTTAAATCTGTATTGCACTAAAATATTGTTCCGTTGCCATTTTCCTTAATTTAAATAGTAACATTATACCTCAATGATCTAAGCTTTTGCTTTAAATCCCAAGGTTGTCTCTTTTTTCAAATGTTGTCAATTTAAGTCCTCAAGTACCTCAAATATTGCGATAGAGCAACCAGAATTTGTGAAAAGTTTTCCTATAAAGTCTTTTTTACAGAAACAGACATCATATGTGTTAAGTTGCTCTGTTTCTGGTTTATATACTAAGTTCTAGTTTGCTTACCATGCATTCTCTGGTTTGAATTCCGGGAGGTGCAACTGATTGTTTTTGGTCATGGTTTGTCATATTGAGCTTTAATCAGGAAATACTCGTTAGGTAAATTTAAGCCATCCCTACACATTCTCTGACCTAACTCGGTCTAATTGACACATGTCATTAGATTGAATTCAGACTATGATACCATCAGTGGGAAAGGACGTAGAAGTTAAGGCAACCTACTCCTATATTCAGAAATACCTGCTTGGTTAAAGCAGTTCTGCCCGCTGATTGTCAATAATGACGCAGCAAATTTAACTTTTTAGTTCATTAACATCTCTTACCAGCCTTTTTTGCTTTATTCAGATCTAAAATTGGGAGGAATTGAGGAGTGGCTTATCTAAAGAAGAATGGTCATGCCTCAGATGTGTTATATTGTTGAATTATTATGGTCATAGTGTGACTGATGTATTTGTTAATGATATGATGAAACATGTAACAAAAATTATACAATGTTTCTGTTAAAAGCCCCTCTTTTGGATAATTATGGTGTTTTGGTCATAAAAGCTCTACTTCTACTATCGCTTTGATATTTGAAACATATCAATGAAATCTGTATGTATTAAAGAGATACAAATTCATTACATTGTTTAGAGAACTATTAGTCCTTCTAATCATATTTATCAAAATGTAAATTATTCTATATTTTGAATGATGTCAGACATAATAAATGCTATTTGATGGATAGTTTATTCATATAGATATTTTTCATTCCTGAGCAGCAGTAGGTAATTAATATAACTCATCATTTATAAACTTGATTTATCTTCTTTACTTACATCATACTTCCTTATGCTTTCCTCAAGTTTAGGCTCTTTCACAGCTAGGTTTTATATTTATAAAAAGTACATTTTGCAAAAGCACTGAACATTTTCTGGTCAAGGCTAGATAAGAAAACAATGAATTGTGTGTTTCAAGGGCAGAGTGAGAAGAATAAAACAGTCGCAACTTGGAGAATATTTGTCTGTAGTGTTGTTGCATGCTACAGTTCTAAGTTGCAACTGTTTTATTCAAAGGCAAAAAAATCAATTAGATCTTCTACAGTAGAATCCGGATAATACGAACCCAGTTAATACAAATTATCGAAAATTCAAAGCAAATGTTAAAGTCCCGATTTCACTTCTCTTTGTAAAAAAATAATTCTTAATATGAATAAGTTTATCGATAATTCAAAGTCTGAACCTATTAAATGGGACAATTTGGTCTAAAATTCAATGTTCATCAATATAAATCATATGAATCGCCCAATTAGGTCTTAGTTATGAACGAAAACTTTGATTGAAAAAAATGTGCATTATAACTTCTGAGTTTATAATTCTAATCACTGTGAGAGAAGAGAAAATTCCAACGAATTTTAACCAATTTCAAGACTTTCTATTTCCCCCTCTTTGTTTCAGTCATTCTTATTACGAATTATCGATAATTCAAAGTGACTTGGTTGGTCCCGAGCGGTTTGTATTAACAAGACTCTACTAGAGTAGATAGAGAAAATAAACATGGATACAATGATGGTGAAAAGAAATAAAAACAAATCACACAATTTTACAAATGAAATGATTATATCTAGCTTTTGACAAGCAAACCATTCAAATGGCCTGTGATACACTACATAATGAAACTGATGCCATTGCAAGTTTTAAGTTGGTCTGTATCTAAGGCTGTTGTAGTGGCTAGGATCACTACTTAATAAGCAAGCAATCCAGGTTTGATCTCTACTTAACACTTATTTCATTTTTTATATAAGTCAAGTCAGGTTTTGCTACTTTAAAATATCTCATAGGCACCATTGTACAGAGGATGAGGCTTAATGGTGTTCCCGAGCTAGCAAAGCTGTATTCAATTATCCAAAACAAGCAAATTTTCCATATATGCGTTTTTAAGATGATTTGTATCAAGCAAAGTCTTCTAACCTTCTGTGATGTTGTAGTTTCAAATTTGACACTTGGAAGTGAATATTCTTCTTCCTCTCTCTTGCAGGACTGCATAGGTGGGTGTTCAATGATGTCATGCCCTTGATAGATTGATCTGTTCTCTGTTGAAAAATGTTTCCTGTAAAAGAACAGTACAGAGACATTGAATAATAAAGGCAAAATGTTTATTACAAAATTGCTTTCTTCATACAGAGAAAATATCTAGGTATGAAAAATACAGAGAGATCAAATAAATAATGCAGATGCAAGTAAATGCAAATTTAATGTGATGTGTTGTGTTCGCAGTCTTAAGATGATGCCCCACAAGGGAGTTTAAAGAATCTTTTGAATTTGGGGAGGTCATGTGTTCAAAAACTACTCTGCAAGTTGTGCTGGTTGCCCATTCATTCAGCCATTGCTCGACCTTAATGTAGCATAAAAAATTACCAAAACGAAAATCAATATTATACAAATAAGTTAAAGACACAACATTTGTATCATTCTAATGGGCGCAAATTTTGTATTCTTATTTTGTTTAATCCACTCAACTGTAAAATAAAGAAATATACAGTCGACCCCTGATTCAGTGCCATCTACTACTACGCAGAAACGCCTACAGTGCCATTTTTCGCGTTAAAAAAACCTGCTACTGCTCAAATTGCGGACTACGCAAATTTTTACCTACACCAGTTTGTTTTTTCTTCTTTAATTAACCCCGCTTCAACGTGAAATTTATATGAGAGGCTTCGAAAGGGGACAAAAATCGAAAACTTCACCTCTGAACAGATGGGACACACACCTACATTACTGTGTGCATGAGAGCCATGGTCACACAACACGGCCCAGTTTCGCCATCATACCGTTTGTTTCTTGACCCGACATAACCTTACGTTAATGCCATTTTGGCCTAGTGCACTTAATAGTCAAAACCTTGCTACAATGCTCAATTTACTACAGCGCAAATTTTCCCTTTACACAGAAATTGGCACTGTAGCAGGGTTTGACTGTACACATCTGAATCAGATTCTAGCAAATGCTCAATGTTACATACATGGAAAATGTATAAACATGCTTTTGTGAGGTGGCTATTTTTGTCATGCACAAAGGTGGCCTCATTGAGCTTTTATAAGTTTAACTGAACTTGGCTTTTTCAACAGTTATTTTGTTGACTATGCAAATAAATAAGCAGCATAAAACTTAGTTTCCAAGACATGTGACATAATAATTATAGATTTTTTCCTTTTTAATTGCACATTTCCTGACCTTACAGGCTCTCTCAATGCACTTCACAATTGAGACATAGGGGCTACCTGTACATTCTCAACTTCCTGGGAAGTATACAAGGGAGTCAAGAATGTTAGACCCCTTGCCTTAGCAATCACACATGGAAATTCACTGCCTATAGTTCGGTACCCAGTTATTGTTATACTGCTGGGTTGACAGGAGGACCCACTTTTTACAAATTTTCAACCATTGAAATTGGTCCCATTGTAGGGGTTGAACCTACAACCCTTTCAGATAAAGTCAGTAGCACTATAACCACTTGGCCATCATGTCCACAAAACATTTCGACAGGTTCTTCTCAGATCATAACACACATATGATACACTCAGTAAACATGTTTGAAGTAATCACTGTACAAGTCTCAAGGTTTTTTGTCTGTTGTTTTGCCCGTAAGTCTCTCCATTGACAAAAGTAAACTGTTTGCTACAGCTTTATTAGGCTTGAATATTGGTAAACTGGCCAGACTTTAGACTCAAGTAGTATATTTAACAGAGTACCTTCTGAAGTCAGATGGTATTTGAAGAGAGGGAAGCTTCAAATAATAAACACAAGCAGTCCCTAACCTAAGATTAGCCTTCAGACTTAGTTTTGATAAAATTGATTTTGTATAAGTTAAGTTGGTAATGGGGTACAAAAAAACAAATCAACAACTTACTTGTTATTGAATTTCAAATCTATTGTAACTGGAGGTGGGTCAATAGGTTTGACCGGTCTTGGTTGACCAAGACGATATCCAGGAAAGTCTGACATGGATTGACTTTTTCCCTGAAAGTTTCCTCGTTTTTTGAGAGGGGTTGTGTCTTTCTGTATTTGTTGTTTAGCTCTATGGTCTCCAGCTGGAATCTTTTGGTATGTTTGGTTGTGAGTTGTGTTATGATAATGATCTCCTGAAATTATAGAAAGAAAAGTAACCACATTACAGTAATACATTTTTTTTAGTGTTTTAGATAGTTGACTGCAAATTTGGAGGTTTGGAAAAGTTTACGGTCCGATCCCAGCAGGAAAAAAAAACGTTCATGCTTTAAACTATGAGGAAAGAATCTCTTGCTGTATCTGATGATGGTACCCGCCACATTGGCAAAATTAACTTCATCAGCAGTGTATTATGGAGGCTTTCAAAGTACATAGGATGGCTTGAAAATGTAACCATAAGTGCATTTTTTCTAGATTATGACTGTTCTTTTTATTTGTTTCATTGTTTAAAGACAAGCGATTTCAAAAATCATAGAGTATCTAATGACATATTTGTGACATATTGCTTTTTAGTTTTTGCTTTCAGGCTTTGATCATGAGAACACTGAACTTTATCGGAATCACAGAAATTATGTCTTAACCATTTCAGCATTGAATAATCCATAATGAACAAAAACATAGTTTTTACCTATTTTTATTTTGCTATAATAACTACTAGCAAAAAAAGGCCAGAAAGACCTTACTTCTATACACCAATTTTCTATTTTTAAAAAGAACCCAGTCAATTTATGTTGTTGACTGTATTCATTTTTTGTTCTTCATCAGTCGTTCTTGAATATATGTAATGAGAGATAACATTGCAAGAATAGGGAGCATAGCGACCCAAACAACAAATTGAGTGAGCAACCCAAAACTCTAGTCTAAATAAAAATGGTATTTAATAATCTGTCTAGTTACAAAATATTTAATTGGATTGATAAATCAATTGCTATGTTAGATACTATTGTAATTCATAGAGACAATTAAATCATCACAAAATGGGAAATTAAAAGCTAAATAAAAACTTTATCTTACACTCTGCGCCGAGATGTCCTAAGATCAGCAATTGCATCGAGTATAATCCATGGATTGACATGAAAACAGAGAACTATTAACCTATGATGAATGCTAACATGTTTTTGTAAATCATTGCTGTTTTGGGGAAATGATGTCATAATAAACAACTGTAGTTAGAGTACAGACCTTCTATCTTAATAGTGGCCTCTGCATTTCTGATTGGAGCCACTGGATCTTGCCAGGTGCCCGCATATGAGTTTCTCATTGTTGACTGTCCATAGTTTTCCTTCTCTGGATACAGGAGTGATCCTGAATATGAAGGAAAAAAACATAATCAAGCCACATTAAGAAAAAACAATAAAACAAATGGTGATAACTTTAAGACCTATGATTCAATACCATAAATAAGCTGCACTAAAAATATTTTGTTTAAGATTAAGATCAGCATTCCCATTGAAAAATGTGGCACATCCCATCAAAAAGTTCCACATGAGGCTGAACTTGAAAATCAAGTTTGAACTATTTTTAAAAGCTTGTATTTTTAAAGCATGTTGTAGAAAACATGATGAGAATTGGTCAAAAATAACAAAGTTTAGTGGGTGATGTCCCAAAAATGATGTTTAAAAATCTCCTGAATTGATACTAACCTGTGAAACTTGGTAGCTCTCCAAAGGTAAGAGAAGGTTGAGGCACCCATCTCTTGAAGTGTTGCATGTTGGTGGTAGTGCCATCAAATTGGGCAGCTTCTCGACCAATGAGCTCTCTTCTGGACTGCTGTCGTATCATTGGTTCAGGCTGGATTTGTTTGCCTGTGAACTCTTGGGAATAATAGGTTTTGCCACTTATCGGTTCTGTTGATGGCTCATATGAGTCATCCTGGAAAATGTTAAAACTTCTATTAGAACTGTCTGTGAGTTTAAGATTTCATACATATCAGTTATTCCACTACAGGGCATGTCGTGCTGCTCAGTGATTCTTCCAGAACTCAATGGTAAAAATTAACACTACCCTTATAAGGCTCTGTGACGCGATAAATATTCATTTGCTCGGTTTCGTAACAGGGAGTTTACTCATCTTTTTTTTATATTTATGAAGCGTTGTGTTTATCTTTTTTTATCTCACTCGCTTTTCAATGGCGAGGGTCTACTAAAACTTGACACAAGATCATAGGTGTGCTTTCTGTTTATTTCTTAGAACACTGCTATATCCATACCCCATACACATTAATTGAAATTGACTTTTCTAATGAAAATGTCTCTTTGACCAACAATGTTTTGTTTCCGACGTATAATGTGTAACAACTCATACACGCATCTTTCTATTTAAACAGAGAAGTCTACTTTTCTGGTGAGTGTGTAACACTAAGTAAAAATGTCAATATCACTATGAGGTTGCCAATAATTGTACCCCTACGATTATATTTGTTTGACAAAAAATAGCCCCCCTACTGTCCTTATTGGGACCCCTACTATTATCATTTTTCACCTATTCCAGTACCTGAGAAACTCAATTAATCGTAATGTTATAGTTAAGAATACAATTTTTATACTAATAAAAGTCTTTTGTTTTTATTATAAAGATAAAATAAAAATTACACTGTCAAGAATTAATTGAAAAGAAACATATTTCACACTGTTAAAGTTGGGTGTTTTCTCCCCACTTCTATTATCTTTTTAACCTTTCCCACTCCCCTCTACTATTATTCCCTCCCCTACGATTATTGGCAACCTCATGGTAGGTTGGTTTTGGTGATCTGTAAAAAATCACAGGGAACAGGACATGTCGTATGTTTGAGAACTGCCTGTGCTCTGAAAATGTACCCCCATATCATAATGCAGTCCTTTTTTTACCTGAATAACACTGAAATATACGTACATGAAAAATGGGTCTGACTCTTTCCACATGCCCTAAATTCTTGAAACTATCTTTCTGATTGGTTGACAAAAACATGGGCATTGGACGAGGGTCCCTGGCAGTTGGAGGTGGTCGTTTAGAAGATCTTGGTCGTGGATGTTTAACAGCCTCAAATGTTGACGCATAGTCTGACTTTGGAAATGGGCCCTTGTGTGAGGGGATGGGTGCATGTGTGTGCTGCCTCTTGTGGCGTCTGAGAGGGAGAAAAATAAAAGTAATCAAAATCAATAACATTTCTTGGGTTGGAATTCTCAATAGCAATTGAGCCTTAGGAGAGTTATTTTACAGTAAATAGACAGAGAGTGGAAGGGACTTTCTTCTAGAACTCTGTGACGTCACTTTTTGTTATTGCTTTGTTTTTCATGTTAGAAATAGTAAGGCTCAAGTGCACCAGGGGCAGGGTTGGTGATTTTTTTCCAAAAACTCAAATAAATCGATTTATTTTATTTTTATTAAGTTAAAGGAACAAAATCTGATTCTTACATCAATTTGATATGTCACTTTGGTGTCTTAGTATGCAGATAACTTTTCAATTGAGAGAAAGCTGAAACTCTTGTTTTAATACAAGAAAAAAATATGAATAAATCATGTACCTATTTGGTTTTCAAAAAGTTAAAATCACCCAAATAATGTTAAAAATCAAATAATTCATGATTTTTTTTCAAAAAAACGCTTGATTTAAATCAAATCAATCCTGACCAGGGGCAGATAATATAATATAAATCTTACCTATCCATTTTATCTACGTTATCCAATAAAGGGAATAAATTCAGTTAGCAAGCGGCAAATGCCCCTGCGCATTAAAGTTAAGTACATTAAGTGTGTTGCAGTTTTACAGAGTGTCATATATCTACATGATATAGCATTGCTTGTGATATACTGAAATGCATACAGAAGGCCATTAGTGACAGCGACCTGTCTCTTTTATACTAAGGGACCATTCACAAAGTAAAGTAATATTTTTTGGATGATTTTTGACCCCCCTCCCCTTGTAATCTTTTGCTGACCCCCCCCCCCCTGGATTACATAATTTTTTCAACACAACTACATAAATTCATGAATACCAAAAGGACATTATTTTGCACTCCCTTTGTTTTTTCAGACTTTGGGAACAAAATATCAAGATAAAACCTTAGTTCTTTCTTATTTTTTGTATCGCTTCACACCTGAAAAACTGTTATTTTCTACTAAAACTCAATTATGTAATTTTTGTTCACAACCCTCCCCCTTGTTATCTTTTGTCTGACCCCCTTACCCCATTACTTAATTTGTGAATGGTACCTAATGATGTGGCTTTACTGACTGTAACAAGACTTTTTTTACATTTAAATCACTTCTTTATTGAGTTGACATTATTTAGGGGTTACAATAATATTTAAAAGAATCCAACAACAGTGTTCTGTTGACTATTGTAACATGTTAGGACAATAATGAGAAAAATTAGACTAAAACTAAAGCAGTAATTTCTATCAAGATTATCAATTATTGAGTCAAATCATCCCAATATTTGTACTGATAAGTGAAAAAAACGCAATTAGTGTCTACAATTGACTGTCTCACCATACTTTAAGTTTATTATAAACTTAGGAATCCCCCTTAATTTTAATTGAATTCACAATTGTGATGCAATTTGTTAAAACATATACAGTTGAACTTGCTCTAAGAGGCCAGTGATTATCAGCAGCCAAACTGGCCGCCTACTGCAAGTGGCCTCTTACAACAAGTTGACATTTAAAGAATCTTATAGAGAATAAAATTTAATGGTTATGCTCAAAGGTGGCTACTTACGACAGGTGGCCACTGAGCAGGTTCAACTGTATTTTATACAGTTCGAGATTGATCCTCTACAAAGGGTAGGGCCTGTTTGACCTGTATCAACCTCGCACGCCACCCCTGGGGACACAGGGGTTGATGGCAGTCTTGCATGCACTCCTCCCAGGTTTTTTAGGTCTACCTTGGCCCTTGTTTGACATAATCTTCTTGTAACTGTGCCTACCTGTACCATTCCAGGGTATTACAAGGGACATTGTTGAGTGGTATCTCCTAATTTAATAAGTGTTTCTTTTTTCCAAATATGTGGCCACTATATGGCTCTCAGAAATATAATAAGGTTTGAAATGAAACAAGTCAGAATGATGAATGAAAAAATGTAAACTTATTCCTATCATGTTTTTACCCCCAGGAGAAGTTGACACCAGATTTTCTTTTTGTGCTGTTGCCTGTCTAGCTTTATTAGTAAGTATCATGAGGATCTGTAAATTATTCATTTGAATATTTAATTATGCACATAAAAAGGCACCATTTTTGTTTTATTTTCTTAGTCTGTTATTTAATTCTATAAAGGTTCGTGAATATTTTGTTGTATTTGTTTTATAGTGTTTTTAAGATTTACACTGAAACCTCATTGTTTGGTTTGTCTGTGTTTTAAATTTTTTTTTTATTTGCGGCCTTTAAAAGTTTATTTTTCTGTTAACGATGTTGATTGATAAAATTTAACATTTTTCAAGAAGTTACGCCAATAGTATTTTGATATATCTACGCATTTTTTCTAAAATTATAGATTAATTGATCATGTCTTCAAGATATTTTTCAACATTTGATACTTTTTATTTCCATAACAAATCCATAATGAA
>JAUUEB010508289.1:0-10105 GCA_032362205.1 Clione limacina | reverse complement strand
TGTTTCAAGCAGTGTCTAGGGGAGACAACTCCCACTTCATCATTCCGTTGTATGACTACTACTATAGTACTAAAAAAGGGTGTTCGAAAATTGACTCAAGTTTCTTCATAAAATGGAGACAATCGAATGATCATGAAGAGGTGGACCGACTTCAACACTAATATACTGCTAGTGTGACAGTTCAAAAATTAAAGCAGCAGACAAGTACATCACAGTACAAGCCCAATAAAGACATTCCTAAAAGTTTAATTTGGCTATTGGGAGACCTTGAGGACAAAAATAGAAAAGAAGCCATACTCCTCAGGCTAAATACAAACATAAATCACTAAACATCAATGATATCATTAGCAGTGTCATGTTTTTTATGTCTAAATATGATATTGTCTGAATACCTATGTACAGGATGAACTGGCACGTCGGAAGAGAGAATGGGACCAGAAAAGAGGAGAAGAGAAAAAGGAGCAGGAAGAACTAAGAGCACATGAAACTGTTGTTGTAGAGTAAGTTCCATTTTTGATTTAGCTCTGTTTAAAAGAATCATAGTTATACACGTTGTTGAGGTATTTTTCGTAATGTTGTTTGTGATACCATAAGATAAATTAAGAAAACTGTCCACCATTTATACCAAAACAGACAATGACCAGAGAAAGGAAAACATGTTTGGCTCTTGCACGTAGCCATTTTTGTCCCCATTGAATGTTTTTTTTAATCATTAATAGATTGTTCTAGAAAGCTTTTTTTTATCTGAGTAGTTCATTTTATAACATTGCTTTATTTACATTTATATTAATATTTGCAATTCTCTCTTGCTATTAAGAACTCAGAATCTGACACCTCAAAAGTGGTAGGGGTGCAGCTATTTTCCACACAGAGTAAGAAATATTGCAGTTCTATTAATATTTGTGTCATATCTTCTGTATTTAGACAATTGCTGAATAGTCAAATGTCAATCTCTGAGGATGAAAGAGCAAGGATAATGAAAGAACATGAAAAACAAATGGTTAAGCTGGAAAACAGGTAAGAAAGTTAAGAAGGTTTTATGATGATAATGATAATAAAAAGCTTTTATTTAGTGCATTTTCCGACCCATCAGCTAGCTCAATGCACTTATCATGAGGGCTGGTAAATACTATGCTATTCCGTGCCATGCCTTGCCATACCCTATCCTACATGTACTCTACTTTACTCTACTCTACTCTACTCTTCTGTGCTATACTCTGCTCTACTTTACTCTACTATACTCTACCTTACCCTACTCTGCTTTACTCTACTCTGCTCTGCTCTTCTCTTCTCTACTCAACTCTACTTTAGAGAACAAGTTACAATTAGTGACAATTTGGTAAACACTTTTATACAGATCTTTATTGGGCTCTAGTTGATTTATCTGGAGGACATGAAGTCCACATAAAATGTTTTATTTTACTCACATGCATAGCAAAGCTTAGGATAGATTTTTCAATGATTTTTTCACTATTTGTAAACAAAATATTTAAAATACCTAAAGATGTACAGAGCAATGTTGTTAAGCTAAAGGTACACATTATAAGTTTATCATAATAAAACAATCCTAATGGGATTGAGTGGATCATAAAGTTTTCAAACATTTGAACTTGTCTGTATGTGCTTGATAATTTCAGCTTAACTCTGAACAAACTAAGACAAATGCGAATGCTAGAAGAGAAGATTGCACAGAGAAAGGCAGCTCAACAGGAACAGTTAAACAAAAAGCAAAATGCTGAAGTAGCAGTAAGTATGATCCTATATATTTATAACATTATTTGAATAGTTTAAGACTGTGTCTGTAAAAGTAGCTGGGGTGTATGTTCTTGCAAAATCTTGAAAAAATCCTCCCCCTTCTTGAAAAACCTTACCTGTTTGTCTAGCTTTTTCTTCTTTACCGTTTGTAACATCTTGAAACCCTTCCCCAATTTTTTTTTCAAATATTGAAAAAAAAAAGGGGGGGGGGGGATTGTGCAAGAAGTGAGTAGATGATCACCGTCCTTTGAATCACAGATATCTTCAAGTAGTTCAAATCACAATTAAAAGATGATAATATAATTATGTAATTCCAAAAGCTGCATCAATCATACAGATTATATGTACATTACCCAGTGAGATGAATTGTTATTTAACTTTCTCATGCATTTATAGCATCAACTATTAATAGTGCGTTCTACTTATAAAGCGACTCAATTATCGAGATGATAAGAGCATAATCATTTTGGTACAAACCTCCCTATATATTCCTTTAAATGATTTACAGCAATTTATCATAATGTGAATCCTATATCTATTCAATTTTTAAGAAACTATTGGTAAAATGAAACTGGTATCTAAGAAGCAGCAACTTTTTATTATATTAAACTAACCTTTATATGTATAGATGTATTTTGCATCTGTATGTGACTACATTTGACCGAACAAATTTTTTTGTTTATTTCACTAGAAACAAAGACAAATTGCAGAAAACAACGGAGAAGATTCAGATGATGACACACATCGAAGAGAACTTGCCATGATGAGAAAACATGCAGAACAAAGAATAGCTCTTGACCAAGGCCAGGATCTGAACATTGATGATGAAATGGAGGAGGTAGAGATTTATATATTTATTTTGGTATTCATGATGTTAATCTATTGCTTTTTTGTGTGTGTGTATGTCTTCCGTTCCCTATGAATTTCCTATTCTTCTCACGGTGTCAGGTTAGGCTACTAGGCTCAGAAACGAGAGGAACTAGGTTCAAATCACTTCCTTACTAAATGAAGACAGAAATTGGGTACCCAACTATACTCATGGAATGATGTTGTAAGATTGCTAAAGCAAAGCGTGTCAAAGGCAGCTCTCTTGTATACTTTCCAAGAACTTGATATTTTATAGATATTTCTTTGTTGGGTCTTTCAGATATATCTAGAGTGTGTACAGTAAGATAATAGGAGAGCTGGACTAATAACATATTTTTAGAATTCAAGATGAAGTTTTCTGTATTTTGTTCAAAATTTAAGCTTTTGTTGAACTTTACTGAAAACATTTTTTACTATATAAAAGTCATGTAAACTGATAGACATGGTAGCTTACATTTTAGGTTTTGCAACAATATTTTGTCAGTTTTTTTAAAAGTATTGTGCCCTTTTAAGGGGCTGACCTACTTTATACCAAGTATTTAATAGGTCCCTTTGAAAGTGAACCATCTAATAAGACACAAGATGGTAGCAGCAAGAGGTGGGTGACCTTGTTTGAGTTTGATTTAAAGACAATAAAAACATGTACTGCTTTTTTTTATCGAGTTGGTTTTTAAACGTTTGAATTTCATTACAAAGATTGTATTTTCATTTCAAAGATTTTGCAAGCCCTAAAATATATGTCAAAGCTTAGGTGAACCATCTCAGAGGACTGACCAGTACAGAAATCATTAATGATATTTTCTAAGATTTTGATAATAGTTGTTCTCATGTTTCAAGTATCAATGATTTTCTAATACCACCAGGATATTTCTAGTGACTGTTGTAAAGTAGAACATAAAGGCTTGAATTGCACTGACCTAATATGTCACATGATCGCTGGAATCAAAGTTAAAAGTGCATTGGTCTGTTACAGGCATTTTGCTTCTTTAAAGGAAATAGGAAAACAACTTGATTGCAAGATAATTTATTTATTTTGTCTCACTTCCATTTTGCTTCTTCCTTGCCAATATTTAGATCCGGGCTGAAATGACTAAAGAAAGGGCTTTGGCTTTAAAAGGTCAAGAGGAAAGACTTGGTGCATTGATTGCTTCTTTTCAAATGGACAAAGCAAGAGAGGTAAACTTTTGAGTATTGACGACACTTGTATTGCATCAAGAGCTATGAAATTAGAATCACTATTAATAGTCTTTTGGCTTCCAGGACCCCTCGCCCCTCTTTGAATGCTAAGAGTACTATTTGTTCCTATAGCTAAACTTATCTAATGTAAAAATCCACTTGTTTGCTTGTAAATAAGTGTTAATAAGACAAATTTGGCTTGTCAGATAATATGTTAAACATATTTCTGTTTTTACAAAGTGCTAGAAAAAAACACCTAGGTCAAATTTGTATAGTTAATCACAGAAGGCACTAGAAACCCTTCCGTAGTTAATGAAATTAGAAATAGAATGATTAAAAAGTGTTTATGGAAATGAATGTGATTAATTGATTATACAGGTGAGATACATAGATCAAGCTATTTTTTATGGTCAAAATGATTTTTAAAAACTATTTGTTCTTAGTTTCTTTATGTTGACCTTGAAGTTGCCCTTGAAAAAAAAAATTGTAAAATTTTAGATGCTTATAAAAACAAACATCAGAATTTGTTGTTTCATTAAAGCTTTATTCAACAGGATAAGGCAGTTGTTAGTATTTTGTGTAGCTTAGCGGCAATATTGGAAATGTTGATAACAGGCAAGAAAATTGGTTCATCTCAGATTTAATTCATCTCATGATACAGTTACATTTGTTTTGTATTTTCATGCTCAATACCAAGTCTAACTCTTTTCACTAAAAATTGATATGATAGTTATAGTGCAACGTTTTTTGATAGCTATAGTAAATTACCCCTATTTCGTTTTTTTGACTTACATAATATTATGAGTTATAGGGAACTTAATTTCTATTTGATTTTTATTCATATTTTGTCGTCTGTTTGTCATGATCTAGATGATTATCTTCACAAAACGTAGAATTAAGCTATCTTGCTAAATGATATCAATAAGCCCAAAATTCGAATGTGGCATATGGTACTAATTCAATACAGATTCATAGTTGAGATATATATTCTATGTCTTGCTTTGAAATTTCAATTCGAAGATATGTGGATATTTTTCAGGTATCAAAAATTGAGGAGCAGCAGAAAGCCATTAACAACCTGAAAGCCAATCTTATGGACGATTTGAACGCCAGAGGGATATTGTCAACACCTGAGATGGAAAAAATTATTGATATCCATAAACAAGTAAACTTCTAAGATGTTTTAATTAAGATTTTTTTAAACTGAAAATCTATAGATACTTACTTACTTACTAATCCGTCGTTTTCTCTCTGGGAACGTTGCGGATCATAGCGTAGGCAATGTTGGAGGTCTCTCTCGATGTTGCAGTGCCCAGACTTGACAGATAAGTTGTACACTGTCTCTCTCTTGCTCTTTTGCCTTCAATAGTACCACTAACAGCCAGCTTCTAAATTGTGTTATGTCTATATATGTGCCCAAAAAATCTCATCTGTCTTCTTCTGATGTTTTGTAAAAGACTTCTTTTTGATAACATACATAATAATAATTATAATGAAAAAAAATGGAGAAAATAACCTTTCAACAGTATCTTCCCACCCAGTAATCTCACATGTGTAGATTGACCTTCCTATTTTCATGTCATTAAGATATCGAGGGAAATTGAGGCAATATGGATAGATATCCTATCATATTTATTATTAGAATAGAATTAATGGAACTAGGTTAAAGTGAGAGTAGAATGTTTATAAAAAATAGAACAACTTAGAAATGGCAAAAAGGAATGACACTTTGTGGACATTGACAACATTATGAAGTGATGGCAATATTAACCCGCAAGTTAATACTGTTCAGAACTGTTTTCAGTTTGTCCATAGTATCATAATTTTAATCTTCAGTTAAAATCGTTTTTAAAACTTGAGGGTTTCCTTTAGATAGTCATTTTAGATTGAATCTGTTTATATCATTAATAAGCTATAGTAATTGCTTTTCTTGTCACTCCACCACTAATGCATGTCTTTATCCTACATAACCACAACTTAAAGATGGCCGTCTTCATAGCTGAATCTAGGTATCCAAAAATGTATTTGATATCAAAGCATTAATAAGTGAATTGTGCTTGTTAAATGCTATGCATAGAAATCCAACTGACTGAGAAACAATTTTGCTTTAAAGTCTAATATGCAACTTTTTATATTAAAGATTTGTGTGTGTGTAAGATACCACCATTATCATGTAATAAACAAGTTTTCATTTCAAATCTTGTTTGTCTTACAGGAACAAGATAAACTGAGTGCAAAACTGGATGGACAGAGGAATAAACAAGAAAAGGTAAACATGAATACTTACACTTTATTGGCATTTCTTAAATGAAATCAAAGCATATTATATTTTTGTCAGAAAATGTTTATGATGATGATGATGATGATGATGATGATGATGACGATGTCCTTTTTTCACTTTCTCTTATAAAACTGAATTAAATGAAGTTACCTTTGAATTTTCCATCATCTTTGAAGCATGAAAATATTACCTCATTTTTTGGTCTAAGGGACAAAATTAAAAATTAGAAAAAGTAGACCTAACCTTTTTCCCCTGGAGTCTTCAGATATTTAAGGATAACTTCAACACACATCAATGAGATATTTGTACAAACCATTGCATTTTAAAAATCTAGAATGAACTTTTCACATTCGTCTTTTTCCTAAAAATCGTTCATTACTTTTTTCCAGTTACTTCGTGCCAAACTCAATGAACGTCTTCAACAAAGAGAACATTCAATTGTTGAGAAACAAGACAATGAAATGAGGGAAATGTTGCAGAAAGCCACCAACAAAACAAGTGCAAAGATCAGAAAGATGCTCCTCATGCACAAACACCTGGTGGAAATGGAGAAATTCAAGTATGTAACCTTTAACCTTAACCAAGTTTGTGACTGTGTATAAAAACTAAAAGTATGACAAATACTTTTCTGACAACTCATATACTCTTGTTATTTAACTAAAGCACAAGTTGCAAATTGTAAAGTACAACTGTATTTTTCATCTGGATAATATCAAGATGACTTTGTGAGAATATGAAGGCAACAAAACAATATAACAAATTATAGCTCTAAACCTAAGAAGTCAAATTTATAGAAAAATCAAGGTTAACATTTTTTAAATAAATGCAACTCTTGAAAACAGATTGTTTCTAAATGTCAAGGTACGCTACCAATATATACTTATTTCTGAGAGTGGTGTTATCAGGATAGGGTCCTAATTTTTTATTCATACAGCATATGAGATAGTTTTTTATTGTTATGCTGGATGACATAACTTTGCTGGGTCAGAAAATACCTAACTACCCACATACTGCTGAGTTGACAGGAGGGTCATAAACATTCAGAACTCCTAATTATCTTCTGACTGCATTATTGGCACCCCAAATTCCTTTCTATGCAAGTAGAAAAAAGTCTGACCATGCAAAGCTATCAAAAACAACTTTTGATTCAATTTGATCTTTTATTTACTAATATCTACACCAAGAATAACAAGTTTAGTGTAAGAATTAACTTACTTAAGAAAGATATCGGGTGTCATTATATTGTCATATACATGTTTTGAATAAGCCCTATCAAAACTAGCATTAGTCTGCATAAAGTGTTTAAACATTTGCGAGATAACAGACATATCTCTTCCCCTCCTAGGTATGTCAATTAAAAGAAATCCTCTTTGAATGTCAGCATTAGAAATAAAATGTGAAAATCTGTGTTTTTGATTCAAAATTCCATTGAACTTATTTGTTTCTCTTTCATTATACTCTTGTGATAAAAAATGTGTTTTTTCTTTTTTTGTAACCCAAATTTTAATGTATCTCTTGTTTTTGATACAAGTTACTGTTAAAAAAAAAGAAATACTAATTCTAGCATAATTACTTCTAGGAATAACCTTGACAGAGAAATCAACCAGACTTTGGAAGAGACACGTCGCAATTTTGATGTTCAGAAGCAAAAGATTGTTCAAGAACAGGTACAGTGAAATTTTGGTCATTTTTTAAAGAACAAGATACCTAAGCAGTTTGATTGATTTATTGTACATTGTATTTGTCTGCTTTTATATCTACTCATAAATTTTTCTGACCCATGGTACATGGACTATGACTTTAAAATTGATGATTTGATTTAAATAGCTAGACTTATGCTCATATCAAATAACAGTCTTATTCTTAGAAGGTATAGGCATCACTGTTTTGGAGAATGAAGCCCCAAATTGTTTTTGTATGAGTGTGAAGCAATGCTTTGTGGCTTATGTAAATACAGTCATCACAGTTTGCTCTGAACAAAGTTAACTTGTACAAAACAAACAAATTAATTATCTACATATGTTTGGATTAAAGAAAATGTATCTTGTATTTAATACATTTTTTAGTTTAGATGGTGAAAAACTGAAACTAACTTGTTACAATATAATGATATATTTGTCACTTAGTAAAACAAAAAGTGAAGATTCCTGCATCATGAAAGAGGATCAGCAAGCAGAACTGCTTGAACTAGACTTTTATTTATGTAATTAATTTGTTTCACTATATGAATGAATAAAGTTATGAATGATACTTCTTGTTTGCCTGAAACATCTTTATACGTTCATCTTGTTTCATTAGGATTTTGTAGCATTTTGACTTCAGCTCAACTTTATATGAACAATTGTTTACTTCCTAGTTTATTCTTTCCTTTTTTGTATCAGTATGGACAAGTTTTCCTCAAAATTCTGGTATTGTTTTACAGAAAGTATGTAATTTGCTCTGTGTATAAAGGAAGGTGATAGAAAGTCAAAGCTATTGTAACTAACTTTTGCTTTGACAGGAATTGGACTTCATAGCTGGCCTGGTCAAAGTTGGTCACTTCAGTCGTCATGAGCTGATAGATGTACTCCACATGTTGTTCCCTGGGAAGACTGAAGATGCTATTTCTGACATGCTCAACAAAATCTATGAAGAGGATAAGGACAACAAGAATATGTAAGTTTGTCTTTTGTAAACATTTAATGAAGTTTGTTTGTTCGCCTGTCGCACATTAACATTAAAAAAATTCCTGTTATGTTAGAAACATTCCCATTGTTAGAAATGTGTGTTGTCAAAATTAAGAAATTCATTATTTTAAGCATATTTTTCAAAGGTGCACCATCAGTTTTCATGAATCTTAGCCAGTCTGTCAGCGAGTGATGTTATGAAATAATGATGTAGTAGTGGGAAAATACTTTATCCTTCTTCAGTCTGTCTGCTGATCGGTCTTTAGCTTGTGATGATAATGTTGCTGTGTTTCCCAACATACTTCAGCTATGAGTTGACTACTACCTCTTTTTCTAAGACAAGATTTCATTTACTTGACACATGAATTTAAACTGACTCTCTTCTCTTCTCACATTCATTACTCATCTTACAAATATGCCTCATCTTTTTCATATCAATTTTGTCTTCAATAATTATGATTCAATAGCACATTTGAGATCTAACGACAGCTTTCACATTCTCAACAGTCAGGACAACTAAACAACCAGCACTCGATGTCACAACAATATCACACAGTTCGTGATGATACTTGAATTTATTTACTCAGTTTCACATCAATCACGGCTAAAGACAAAAGCTTACAATAAAAGAGTTTTGAAAAGAGATATGATACATATGTACTTAAAAGAGTAACAACTGATTAAAATACTCATTGCAATACTTGCAAAGCAATATATTTCCCAACTTAGTACAAAATTAATATCTAGGACTTACTATATCAATATAAAAGAAAATCAAAAATCTAAATTCTTAGGGACTTAAGAAAAACAATGACAAAAGAAGTAACTCAACAACATTGTCTAAGTAAATACCTGTACTTCAGACATGGTTGTATTTAAAGAAGGTGCAATTGAGCTAATTGTTATAACTTCTCAGTCAACGACACAGACAAAGGAGGGGAAAGGTCAAGTTGGGTCAACAATCATAGAACAATAAAATGGATGCTGTTATAAATAAAAAGATATTCTAAATTTTCTGTTATACATTTTTAAGTAGTACATAGCTGTAAGTGTCTAGGCCGCATGTTGATACTCTTATGATTATGTCAAAACATGCACAGTGATGTTGATTTATGTGAACGGTTATTGTTTCATTATTTTAGCACAAAAGGAATACACAAACTAGCTATGTAAAAATAAATAGATATGTTAAAAACCACCATGCAAAACTATAATTAATTAATAAGTCGAAATATTGCGAATTAATCGAGAGCGACTTCCGTCCGGAAGTGATCGTCAACAACCACAAACAAATTGACTACGCGTCAGGAAGGAACGTCGACGAAGAATTTGGAATATCCAAATGATATCCAAATCCATC
>JAUUEB010508278.1:0-10105 GCA_032362205.1 Clione limacina | reverse complement strand
ATTGTTTCCTATCTATAAGAAAGGATGAGATCCATCGGTGAACTTCACCTGTGATACCATAGAGTTCAAGTTTCCCAAAAAGACTATTGTGGGGCACTGTATCAAATTCTTTTGAAAAATCCAAAATTGCAACATCGACTTGGTGGTTTTTGTCTCTTTCCGGCAGAAGGTCATGATTGGTGAGAAGAAGTTGTGTTTCACAGGAGTGTTTGCTTCTGAAGCCATGGTTGGATGGGGTAAGAACGTTAAGTTTGTCCAAGTGACCACCGATGTGAGTGCAGAGCATGTGTTCCAGGAGCTTACACAGAATGCATGTGAGCAAGACTGGTTGGTAGTTGGCAGGGACGCTACGAGCACCCTTCTTGAATATGGGTGTGATCCAAGCCAAAGTCCATTCCTTTGGTACCTCAGCAGTTGCCAAGGATTGCTTGAAGATGGCTGTCACTACAGGTGACAGTTTGGCAAGGGTTTTCAGTAAGCGGTCTGGGACTTCGTTTGGACCCAAGGCTTTACTTGGATTCAGGCCTGCCAGGAGCTTTTCTATCCCTTCTGGGTTTGGTTTTAAAGGTAGTGTAACTGCCAGAAGGTTTAATGTCTAGGGCAGAGAATTCCACAACCTGATAGCGTTGGGGTAGAAAGAAAAGAGGTGACTGTCCATTGAGGATGAAGAGACATGATGATTATTAGATTATATGGTTTTAAATCCTCAGTGGGGATGTCAATTAAGTTATTCCTGGCCTTAAACAAGATGTCTTTCCCTCTTCAAAATCAATTTGCAATCTCTTCTCTCTTTCCCTCATCCTCTCTTCACTTTCCTTCTGCTGACTGTGAGTATGAAGACAGATTTCATTTTATATATGCACATGCAATTATGATCATACCAGTGTGTGTCTCCATCATCATCATCATTTAGTGGTATGTCCATATTCATAGTCATATAGAAAAGGCAGTTTTAGAGTGTGCAACACAATATATCACAAGTGAATTTATATTTTGTGACCAGGGCAACTTTATTCTGTAATAGACCAACACTTCAGAAAGCTATGGTAGCATTTTTTTTCACGAATTTTGTCTCTGTATCGTTTTTTAAAACTTTTTACTTGCACAAACCCCCATTTCCAGCCGGAACCCATCTACTTCACTTTTGCTTTTGAATAAGACATATCAGATGTTACTTAAAAGCAACATGGTATTCAATTTTTTTGAAGATTAAGTGCTTTACAACAAACATTTATTAAGAAAATACCCTTTTAAAGAAAAAAAATAATCTTTTTGTTTTTCTCATTTGTAAATTTGATGCCATCAGACTATTTTTACGTCTGCGAAATAAACAAACTAATTTTATATCTAAATTCCATAGTTAAGGCAAGTGTCATGTTTTAGTTGAATTTTGTCATCAGTTTTAAGTTAAAATAAACAAAAAATAACAACGAACACAAAAAATAGGTTATTTAGTACAGTAACTGTTTAATTACTTCTGGTCACACTACTTTCAGTCCGTCAAAATTACCACAGTACCGGAAATTGTCACCCATGCTAGAATTAGAATTCCAGACATAAACACATGTAAATCTATTAAAAATTGCCAAGCTGTTTTGTCATGTGACCAACCGTCATCATCCGGTCACATGGCAAACAGTTCAAGCTGATGAAGCCGACTGGATGGTTGGCGAAAGCTCCTGTATGACTTTCAACTATATCTTGATGGTAAATGTTTTTAAATTTACTCTTATTTAATTTGAATTTGTTTGTATCATCTGCACCATAAAAAGTATGCTGAGAATGCACTTTCCATTTTTTGGGAGAGGACCCTCAGTCATTGCGTAGTAAATCATCTCGCTGCGCTGGACATCCCTTGGAATTTTGGTTGAAAGTCCCCCCCCCACCCTGGATATTTGATATAAATCCCCCACCCTGGAACAAAATTTACTAGAGCTGGCAGTCACCCTGTATATTAGATTATGTCAGCAGTGCTATCATCCAAACAAAATATTCAATGAAAAACTCTTATAAAATATTTTTTGTCATAGTTTGTCGTAAGAAGAAAGAAACATTTCATAACATCTGCTCCTTAAGGGCAGCATTTGGGGACCCCTTTATTAATAACACTAGTAATTGTGTTACCCAGCATTATTCTATATGAGTTACCTCAACAGAAAAAGAAGAATCAAGTACCCAAATATTAATTTATAGTTTCAATGCATAAAAGTTATTTTAAAGGACCCCCCTGCAAAACTATATTTGAAAAGCCTTGATATGCCCCTAAATTCTATTAAAAGGAAAAAAACAAACCAATTTCAGCGTTTGCATGCTGAACAGACTTTGTGATTTTGCATATTGGGTAAAATTATCAGGGGGATTGAAGTGCATTTTCCTCTGGTAAGTTTACATGTGAAGATCATATGCCTATGACAGTAGCCATATGTTGGGCAACATAGCTGTTGAATTTGTAGGATCCAAACACTTGCAATATTCTTCTGGTCCTGTTAAGACGGATTTTGCACTAAAAAGCATGTTTTCAAACATGAATATACAATATTTACTTAACACTACTAAATTTCATTTAAATGTTAATATTATTCTTCGATGTAAAAGTATAGAATGGTTAATACTACAGGTGAATTCACTTATAACAAGCTAGCGTTGCCCAGGTTTATACAATCTCAAATCAGTTATGCCCTTACGTCGGTAATAGCAGCCGTGTTTTGTGCATGGGAATGATACAAAAAGAAACATGAATTTGGCTGACTTTTTAACCACCCTGTAGACCCCTTCTCTCTCTCCCCTCTTCTTATTCAAGCTGTGGGGGCATATTTGAGGATACAGGTACGTATACCGTATACCTAGACTTTAAAAATGTGGGGATTATTGGCGCCTATACTGAAGGCGCAAAGGGCCTGACTTTCTACAAAGGTGTATATTTTTTATAAATTTGGGGATAATTGATGCGAAGCGCCTATACTGAAGGCCTGTCTTTTTACAGAGGTGTTATTTTTCGAATAATTTTTTAGTATTGCAAAAGGGGATGATTAGACTTTCGTTACTTGCTTCTTCTTTTAATTCTTTAAGGTGTGGGGTTGTTGGCGCGAAGCCAACCGGGCAGCTTTTCCTTGCGTACCTGATAATTGTTGGATAGAACAAAACACAACTTGGGTATTAACAATTACATAACCAATTGTATACAATGTTTGAAGTGGTTAGAACGCTGGACTGAAAATAATGAGACATTGAGTTACATGCTATAACAATTTGTCCTTGCACAAACTGACAGAACTCTGATAACAGTTGAATGAAACAATCTAAAAGGGGCGCAATGGCTGAGTTTTTAAGGCAACAGACCCCTAATCTTGTTGTCTTAAAGTGTTGTGTGTTTCACAATAGGATAAATTTTCATTGATTTAAATCATAAAGAAACTGGCCACCCTAGTACGCTGTGATGGTGCTTAACGCTCATACAAAAAATATGTTATAAGTGATTGCATGTACATGATCTTACTTGTTTAAAAAAACACTACTACGCAAATTTGTTACTTAACAATTTTTACCTGCACCAATTTGTTTTTTCTTCAATAATTAATGTTATGCTTAACGCTCATACAAAAAATATTTTATAAGTGATTGCATGTATATGATCTTACTTGGTAGGCAGGATCAAGCACCTAGTAGTCAGAGACAATAAATTTAGGTTCTGTGTGCACATTGCGCACACTACAGATCCTTGTTGAAAATACAATGAAGAGTTGACAAAGACCCAATGCAGAATTAAAAACGTCCTACCTACAAACTCTAACAGTCCTAATAAAAACATGTGGTAAGCAAAAGCATAAGTGTGTAAAGAGCAGTACCCTTACTCGAAATTCAGTCTACAATAAGAAATGGCGCAGTTCGAGAAAACAAATGAAACAAACATAAGAAACAACAAGATTTTTCTTGGAATGGAATTTTAATATGAAATTCCCAAAATGAAGAGAAACATTTTTTCAAAGGAGGTTTGGTTTATTTTTATGTACAGTCGACCCCCGCCACAGTGCCATCCACTACTAAACAAAAACACCTACAGTGCCATTTTTCACGAAGCACAAAATTTATCCTATTTTTTTGTTTAAAAAAACACTACTACACAAAGTTGTAACTTAACAATTTTTACCTGCACCAGTTTGTTTTTTCTTCAATAATTAATCCCGCTTCAATGCAAAATCTATATGAGTGGCTTGGAAGGGGACAAAAATGAAAATTCCACTAAGAAAACAGCTATGACGCAAGCCTACATGACTTTTTATACATACAGACATACGTCATCGTCACACAACACAGTGTTGCCATCATTACCTCTAGTTTATAGGCCTGACATAACCTTACATTTATGTCACTTTAGCCTAGTGTACTTTATAGTCAGAACCTCGGTAAAGTGCTAAATTCACTACTATGCGCATTTTCCTTTACACTGAAATTGGCTCTGTAGCGGGGGTTGACTGTGTAATCTTTGACCTTAAAAAAACATAATTTTTCACTCTCACTGTCTTTTTTCTCTTTGTCCCTCAAGTCCACATTTTCTTCTATAAAGTTAAATTACATAATGAACATGTTAGTTACCAACAAAAGTACAAGAAAATTTAAGAATATGAGTATTTTTATATTTGAGAATCATGATGACATTGTAGACACGTTTTTCCAATCTGATATTGACAATTAAAAAAAAAAGGTAAAGCCAAAGTTTGTGTGCAATTTTAATAATTTTCTCGGTTTCTTGTAATATCTATCTTTTCTACAAAAATGATTGCATTCTTCACAGTTTCTTTAAGATTTTGTCAAAATTATTGAATAAACACCTGAAAAATGTGAATATCACTTAATTTCAATTTTCTTTGCAGGATTTCATTTTTGCGTTATAATATCATAAATAGCTTCTAAAATACTGTTTATGTCAGAAAAAGAATATATAGTTGTTGCATGTATAAATTTGATGGTCGCTTGCTTGCAAATTTGGCAGGTTTTTGCAACATTTAACATCTAGGAACCAGAGGAACATTTTAATGCAAAACTAGATACTGTTTACAGTAAAATGACAAGGCGCATCAAAGATACGTGCAAATCATTGAGATCAATTGTTGCACATCAAAATGAAAGTATGACGGACATTAGAGAAACATTTGAAGTGCTCACAAATAAAAAATTCTTCCTCTCTCATTAAATAAATAAAACTCAAAAAGGAATATGCAAACAATTCACAACTCGGAAAAATTATAAATAAAGTGCACACATAATCATTTTCACACTATGGCAGAAATGGAATGAGATGTGTTCACATCAAATATAAATATTGAAATATAATAAGCATATCCAAATAAATAAGACGTTGATTTAGAAAACCGGTTCAGCAATAAACTTTAAGAATACTTAAATACTGTTCACACGCACCATTCTTTCCCATAATGTCAACCATACTGTAAAGCACTTTCATTTTGCCAAAAAATTGGCAATTTGCAAGAATAAATTTCTCACAGAAAGTTATCAATCAAAATTTAAGAAAATCTGACACAATTGAGTACAGCACAAGAAGCTAGTCTTTGGCACATCATGGTTATAGAAATAGAGGGACAACAGGAGATACGATGGATCATTTGCACAGGCATTTAAGGCAAACACATGTTTTTGGGACTGATGTGTGCAGCAAGAGAAAAATACATACAACTAAAAAATGCATACAACTAGATGATTGCGAAAAAATGCAAGCACATTTTTAAGACTGGCTGTGCTTTGTGTGAATGAGTTTTTACAGTATAAAATAACTATTAGGTTCTTTTAGCTCAAGGGAATTTCAGGCAACAAAATTTCTACTTTTTACAAATTAAAAAATTAATTTGATTTCTAAAAATTACAGATTTTGTTTTTAATTATAAAGGCTTGAGCCAAAAAGTTCAACAAGAAAAGCATGGTCATTCAGACATTGCATGAAAGTTTGCAACATGCCTTGTAATGATTCTCCAATTGTCCTACATTATTTCCTCTCAGAATTAACAGTTTTTGTCTTCAAATGTTCCTGGTACCCACTCAAGACAGACTGCAACTCAAACTGTATCACATCAGGCAGAAGATTTAAAGCCAAAAGACTAATTGGTTCAATAAAAAGATAAAGAATAATGTCAAGTCCATCTATCTTGATTGTAATAAATATTGACTGTTTAGTCTTAAATGTTCAATACCTGTAATTTATTTTACATACGATAATATCACAATGAAGTCACCAGACAATTCATTTTCTCATATTGAATTTCAAAAGTATCTGCATGAATGCACTATATCCCCTTCTGAAAGATAATGGCTAAAATACTTTAATTCTAATAGCAAACCAGGAAAAGATAAGAAAATACTTTCATAAGTCAAACCTTTCAAGACAAACTTCACCTTGTACTGTATAACATCACACAGAGGATTGAAAGTCAATAAGAATTATGCCAAGTGCATCTATCTTGGTTGTATTAAATATTGACATGTGTAGTCTTTAAACAAAATCAAAACCTGTAATTTATTTGACATAAGATGATTGTATACATGAGGTCAGTAGATGAATAATTTATCACATTATGATAACACAGTTTCTGTAATATTGCAGACACAAGTGGAATGATGATGAAAACTCACACTTTGACTTGAGCATTGTTCATAGCCATTAGACCTGTTAGGTCATTTCACATCATAATCACAACAAAAATATATCTTATGAATATAATTCAACACCCAAAAACTTTTTTCATAACCATGAGAAATAATCAGATCATTTACAAATTCACAGCACTAAAAAACAGTCAATAAAAAACATAATCAATAAATAGCTATAAATTGCATTACTCTCTCTTTAATCAAAACTATTTTGATATAAAATTTATTTTATGTCGGCTGAATAAACTGTCAATCATTTAGCTTACCTAACCTTATGAACTGTCACAGTATGAATTAAAAATAATGCACCTTGAAACAATAAAAATACATTAAACTACAATGACTCACTGATTCAATAAGTGCAGCATGTTGAAAAGTTTTTTTCCTCATTACAAAGTCACAAGTATCTGTGTGAATAATGCACATTATCTCCTTTTAAAAGATCAAGGCTATAATACATATATCAAAATAGGAGAAGACAAGAAATTACTATCATATTTCATACCAAACAAAAACCAGAATGCAGCAAGATTTAACATAAAAAGTGACACTAGACACACTAATAACACAAAAATGCACAGTGTGACAAACAGAATTTCACTTTACATTTAGCAACGCAAATATTAGATGATTAAAATATGGGTATGTAGCATCAATTTTGATAACTTTAATAAAAAACTTTGGTCAAATAAAAAAACATTATCTAAAAATCGAGGAACTATTGTAACGTCTAACTTATGAATCATGGAAAGTGACTATAAAATGTTGATGATGAGGATGAAGAAATCAGCTTTGCACACATTGCACTAGACTTTTTTCCCCTTAAAAGTTAGAGGGTGAAATAATATCTTATTTCATCATAAACATATTTTTTTAAAAATATATTGGTGGTTTAGCTTAAATTAAATATATTACTCTTATTATGCTATTCTATAAAAATAAACATTTACATGGCAAAAGTATAACATGTGGAAAGAAAACATTAGCAAATAAATGCAGTATGAACTGTTTTCATTTAGTAAGATTTTAGTATCAACTTTTCAGCTGACCCAATAATCCTGCCAACTCTCAAATCCACACTCCTTGTCAAGTTTCCTTTTAACACAAAAATATGGAAGAACACAAGTTAATAGCTTTTAATGTAAATAATAAACCTATTTGGATATAAGGGCCAATCCAGTTGGTCAAGGACTTAAGGTAAAGGCACAAGACAGATCAGAGTTCAAACTTCAGTACAACAAAATGATTTTTTAATTCTAAGTTTTCAAAAAAAAACTCTTTAATATTAAATTTTCTTCGAAAACAGCTTTGTTTCCCAAGCATTTGATTTATGCAGTTTCTATTGTATTTGTATTGGAAACCATATCTTGATTATCTTAAAACACATTGAGTACTAAAAATAAAGGGAAAATATACCCTATAAAGATAGGATTAAAAAGATTATGCCAGACAAACAAACACAAATACTTTACTTGCCAGAGCACTTTTAAAATAAAATCAGACTAGCAATCAACAAATTGAGCATCAATTGATTATATCATATGGCAAACAAAGTCTGTGTTTCAATTTAGTAGATTCTCAGAGTTAATAATGACAATAAATAATCACATATTACTTATTCCTGAACATTACAAGCTCTGTGCGATTTACAGTATATTTTAGCCCCAACAGACACACATGCTTGTGATTTCTCAGTCTACTTAGAAGAATACATGGCAGTTGCTTATTAGGTGATGTATTTAACAATTTCAAACTGGGTCTAGTGATGAAAGTTGTGTATATTGTCTTTTTAAAGGATGAACTGTTTATGAATGACGAACAATGCTGTATCGTCAGGTTCTGGCAATTCGTTGATAATCACCCTCGTAAATTTTTCTGGGAAGAGGGGCGAGGCAGGCGTTGCTGTCTGCTGTACTCAGGAGATCAAGAAAAAGATGATCAACCCCCCAGCAGAACCTTACAAGGTGTCAACTCGGAAACATTATTGTTCTCATTTATATAATTCTTATGCTTTACTGATGGAGGCTCTAAAGGCATACCCCACTGGGGTCAATTTCACTAGGATAAACTGAATAACAGGATATGATTTTAACCTATAATCTTCTGATCCTTACAACCTTACCACTTGATTTAAGATGATAATTACTGTACAAACAGTAGAATGAGATAAATCATTGTACGTCTGCTCATGTTCACTCTATATGTTAATAGGATTGACCAGATTGGTTGGACAATGCCAAGTGGCTAAGGCTACTGACAGCGCCAGAGGGGGAGGTACCAGCAGTGGATATTCCAATGGGGTGTAATCGGTGGCTTATGATGGAATCCTTTGACAACTTGTCTCTGGATCACCACTTAAATTTCTATTGGAACAAGGCTGGTTCAGGGTGTTCAGGCAAGTGCTGAGTTTATAAATCATCATCATCAAACATATCATTATCATACGTCTGATTTTGATTTGGCCTTGTGACTTGACCTAAACCTGCCCTTATGTCTGTTCTTGAGACCTGATTTACTCCTCTTCTTGTGACACTACCACTTTCACTACTCTGCACCACTTTCCCATTTGAGACGTGACTTTTTCCATTCTGTAGCAGGTCGGCGGTGCTGTCATCCTGGGCCTCATCTTGTTCAGTGGTATTACTGCGACCAGCTGATAAATCTAGATCTCTTCTGTTAAACAATGTTGTTTCTTGCATGTCATCTAACAAACCTGTGATCAAAAAAGAGAAATCCAATACAATGAATTTATCTGCGATTCATCATGATAATATTTTACCAGTTACAAAAACACCACTTGTCACCAATATAAACTTCTATGTGTTGATGGAGACGTTACATAAATAGCAAAATAAGCACCACAACAGGTATAAAAAGAAACATAAATGCCATTAGAAAAAATAATAAATAAAATATTTCAAATCAATAATAACAAGTCTTGACTACCAAAAAAAGCTTCATATATCTGTTCAATAATCAAAGAATTGCAGTAGTGTTTTTTGTCAATTAAGATTATGTAATTATGTTTTCTTTATCAATTAGTACCTTCTAATATAAATCATTGCTGATTTTGCTTATTCTATTCATAGCTATAATCCAAAATGATTCAAAGCATGAAATAGAGTAAAATTTAAAAAATTACTTTCATATCTGAAAAAAAATCATAACCAACACTCGGGTTGCTGAGTCAGAATCAAACTTTCATGGCTCAGGCCCCAGACCTTATAACTTTTCAGCTACAGCTCCGGACCTCATATTTTTTCCGGTTCAATACAACAAAACCTGCACCAATCATACAAAATACAGTAGAATCCCTCTATTACGTCCACCTCTATTACGGCCATTCGCCAGTTAAGGCCAAAAAAAATATCCCCGATCTTTTTCCTTCTTAAACTCTGTTATTAATTTCCCTCTATTACGGCCATCCGCCAGATACGGCCATTCG
>JAUUEB010508267.1:0-10106 GCA_032362205.1 Clione limacina | reverse complement strand
GGAAATGACAGAAATGTTAACGCACTGTTATAAATAGAGAGTACAATATTTCGATTTTCAAATAAAATGCTTATTCCTGGTCTTCCTGGAAAAGAACATATCCATGCTCTCTCGCCTGAATATATTAATATATAGTATAAGGAAATTTACAGAATCTACTACAAGAACTTTTGTTACAACTTTATTCTATCTCGCCTAGATTATTGCAATTCACTTCTCTCAGGCATTTTCAAATACAAACTTCCAAGCTTCAAGTCGTACAAAATGATGAAGTCAGATCATGCAACACCATTTCAAATTTAACTGCATTCGTTACCCGTTAAGGAACGAATTAACTACACAATTGCACTTATTTGTTATGAAAGCTTTACTCATACGTCACCAGACTATCTTAAATGGTCCGTTTAGTTCATAACGTCTCCATTTCTCTAGGCTAGTCTTCTTTTATACATAGGTCGTATATGATTTACTATGACGAGTTCGTGTAAACGAGTGTGCGTTTACTTGTATGCCTTGTGTTGATATGCTGATTATGTTAATGACTCTAAAAGAACCAAGATGTACAGTTTATTTAGTTTAGTACTTTCATTTCATGCCATTTTTATCCCCATATAATGTGGTATCTTGTTATTTCGAAGTAATAATTTTTGTTATTAGTCTTTGGCTTGTTCTGAAGCAATTGTAAACATGGCTTTCTTTAAACAGATTTCTCTACATGACATCCCATGGGACCTCTGTGGGACTTCCCCGGGGCAGGCGGTCACCTTGGAGTAAGTTTTTTTTAGTGACTTACTTAGACGTGGAACGACGGGAGAGTGCCGACTCGGGTGTGTACTGGGCGTCTACCAGCTCCCCCTCGTACTCATTGACGACTGACAGAAAAGACATGAGAGACCCGATTTAGATGGGATGATATTTCTATGTTTTTAATTCACGGAAAAGTAAATATTATATCTATTTAAATATTTGAAAGCACTCTAGAATTAATAAACCTATATTCAATCTGATAAGATACCAGCATGGCGCTGACCAGGCCTGCACCTCGAAGGAACTCTTTTTACCATACGGGTTCTTTTTATGAAGGATATTGAAAAAGGGTACCCCGCTACAAAACCTAGGCTACTTTGCTTCAACATGCCCTTGAAATTCTATATTACCCCCTGCGTTCTACACAAATGAGAAACCAAATACAAATTTTTGTGTCTCCTTACAAAAACTGTGAAGCCACCCTCTGCTATTAACATTTTGCTCTCTTTTGCTCAACTATTTCACATCTTTTATGAATGAAGTATATATATTTCCTTCACTTGCTCCCGAGTGTGTATTCAATTCGGAAGCTTAGTTGCTTTTAAATCAGTATGGTTGCTCGTTGACACGAATACTTAAATCCGTTTAAGACGTAATTAAGTACCAATTATTATTTTAAGAATCGACTTGTGTATGAAAGTAGACATTTAAATTCAATTTCTCCCTCCTCCTTAAACCGAGAAATAAGTGAGTGTCTTATAAAATGACGTAAGAATTTAATATAGAACGCTAACAAACTCTCATTTTCACTTATGTCATTAAAATGCTTCTGTATGATAATTGTCTCGTGATTTATGTTTGTTTTGCGTCTTATCTAACCGTACTGTTCGAGTCTTTTTATTAATTATCCAATGAAATAACGATTTTCACAATGCTTAAATTTATGTTTATTTTGCGTCTTATCTAACCGTACTGTTCGAGTCTTTTAATTAATTATCCAATGAAATAACGATTTTCACAATTTTTAAATTTATGTTTTATCAGTTTTGATTGAAGGACTTTGAAAAGGAAGACTAAGGAAAAGTCGGATTATATATCAGTGAGTTAATATATTTACGGATGCAATCAATCATTATAGAGAGGCATTCCGTATTTTCAATTTCCTCAATTTTATATCAACCGTTTTTTTCATATTACATCCAATGCTAAATGTTGACTGTGTGAAGTCTCATCATAAAATACTATACGTTAAGACGGCTGTGCTATTTTTCCATTTATACGCATTGTGGACGCCTGTTGGCTAGATAAACGAAATGTCGCCGGTAAAGTCAACTATTCTATTGCAAACCGTCAATTAGAAACTTGCGTTAAACAATTGGAGCAGGAAAATTCCCTGTATAACCATTTGAACTGCCTAAATATTATTCTTGCATGGTTTGATTGTTCTTGACAGGTGTGACCTGTTACTGTACTGAAAGTTAATGTCATGTTACAGATGAAGAAGTTGTTAACAAGCTAAATTCATTTGATCTTTTACATAATACGAACCAATGTATTCTGTTTTAGCGCAAGAGTTGTATATATCTATTTGTTGTTTACATAAGACATTACATCTGGTTTATGTTCAGATTCTGCTTTAAAGCTTCATCTATGTATATTTCGACAAGATGATGACTAAATGAATAGAATGGGACGGATAAACAGAGACATGTATACATAAACAAACTGTGAGAAAGAAAAGAGAGAGAGAGAGAAATAGGCTGAGATACTCACAAATACTTAGCGATTGGTAGTTGTGTATGACACAAATAGAAATACTTAATTATAGGGAAATCATGATTTACGCATACATGCATTTTACATATTCTTTATTCATACGTTTCTTGATTTGTGAACATAATATGTGCATTAAAACAGAGATATACAATGCGATATTGCATGACAAACTGAAATATAGTATTTTAGATT
Source organism: Clione limacina (assembly GCA_032362205.1). Lineage (NCBI taxonomy): Eukaryota > Metazoa > Mollusca > Gastropoda > Pteropoda > Clionidae > Clione > Clione limacina. The sequence goes on along the minus strand of JAUUEB010508267.1, from coordinate 7,391 downwards.
TTCACAAGGTTTTCACAATGAACAAGAACATAACAACTTTCACATACAATTCAATAGAAATACAAACCAACGTCTCAATTTGCAAACTTTTAATATCCATAAGGAACACTTAACTTTATAATGGAAAAATTATTTTCATACTTAGTTATACAATGTCATACAATGTCTGACAAAAGATAATAATTTCTAAAATAACATTTGAAAGAATACTCATTCAATCGATCGTTTACAGAATACGTCTACCATTACACATGAAACGATAATTATTTAGCAAATGCTAAAATTATGTAGCGTGTTAAACGTCATGAATTTTAGACAAGACATATGACCATCTTTAAGCTATTTAAAGAAAAGCTTAATAAGTTTGTCAAAACATTTCGTAACATACCGGACAAGTTTTGGGTATCCTAAAAAAGTAAACCGAAAATGAATTAACATGTGAAAGAAGGAACGAAAGAAAGAAAAGGACAAGAGAAAATGTATGAAATCACTTAGTTATGATAAAAAGCATGTCCTTATAAAAGTGTGTATTCAAGAACATAGCAGATAATTCAGTTATGGTCCCTTTTCTTAACTAACAATTGCTGAATATGACTGAATATAGAAGAAACTATAACAGTGCAACTATACTGTGTTTGGACATAGCTAAGCATATCTTCTATTGGGTGCTTAGTTTTTCCACAGATTTACTGGAAATAGACACTTTCTACCGGGCAGTAAACACATAATACCGACAATTGAGATGCGGTAACATTTTTTTTTGGTTTCAAATTCACAGAAAAGAAAAGTATCATCCTATGAAGAAATTGACAAAACCTCTTGCACAAACGATTATAAGAAATGTCAAAGGATTTTAGAATATCTGCTTTGGTTTTGTCAAACTAAACTAAGGGATTTGATCTAACTGATAAGTAAATAGTCTTAATTGAAAAAAGCTATTTGGAAAACATCAACGTACTTCATGATATTATTGTGTTCGTTTAGCCTTTTGCTTTAACTACCCCACGAAGTAAAAAAGTAAAACAACCACTTGGAAATAGTATAGTTATGACAGCTCATTAACCCTTCATTTCATTGACTAAGGATAACAAATAGTTGAAGGTGGTAGATTTAGACATCAAATAGTTAACTCTCCTACCCGAGATGCACGTGTAATTTCTTTTTAAAATCCGAAACAAACATATTTTAAGACATATACATACAAACAGATATATTATATCCCCTATTATGATTCCTTACATAAACATATTCCACTGGAGAATTTAAGAAATGTATACCATACATTTGAGGTGTTTCTTTATTGTAAGGTCACCGAGAAGAGTCCTATATCCCTCGAAGATATGACGTCAAAAAAGCGTTGATATATGGGAACAAGCAACAGCACAAACACATTAGGTTCTTCTGGAATCAACTTCTTATCCCGTTGCTAAATGAACATGTTACTTTTTGTGCACATAGCTCACAGAAATAACTCATTATAATTATTATTTTCCCATTCCCGCAATCTGAGTTTCCACATTCTGATCGATAATGGCACTTGACGAATTTACACGTGTGCCACTTTAAATATACCGTTCATAGAAAGAAGTGTTAACAATACACACCGGCTACAGTTTTAAAGGTAAAGTAAATACGCAACAGAAAGTCAATAAATAGCTGTATAGTTGGAGATGTGATTAGTTTTTCTCGAGGTTATAATTAGCAGGATTAGTAAATATCTCATCTCTGACGACTTCGACAATAGCATAATTTGGCACATATAATGAAATAAATGTCAAGAAGGCGTAGCATGTTTGCGATAATTTCTGTGAACCTGAAATATTGTGGTAACCTTACTGACAGGTATATGATATCACATGACCTACTGCAAGTGGATAACATCAGCTATCTTTATGATACTACAGTTGTAACCTTTAAACCCTCGTATCCTTCAACACACGCCGATACGAAAACAACCACATGTGAACATAATAATTATTGTAGTACCTTTACACATGTTGTGTACATATAGTCCCCAACATTCTTGTTTTTTTTTCGGGATAGCGCATGAGAAATATAGTTTCTCGTCTGAATGAATTTTGCTTTTAACTCACACAGCAACAAACTTTATATAATTTATATAGAAGACGAGAGACATCAGTGCTTAGTATGCTATCACTATAACATTGAGAGACATCAGTGCTTAGTATGCTATCACTATAACATTCAGACGATGAAGGGGAATTCTGCGTCTAGGTCTTTGAGTAAGATATGAAACCTCACTTTAGTTTAGCTATTACATACCAGAATAGGTGTATTGCAGTTGCCACTCTATGTGGCAGTTGGTATGTCAGACATGTGGTGGTTTTTCAAGTGTAGTTGAATTTAATTAGATTTAGAACAAGACAGGTGTTCATTCAATGATCAAAACGTGTTGTGAAATCATGTTGTGCTTTAAGGAATAACGACTCAGAAAAGAATTATGTCTCAGATATACCATTAAATGTAAGTTGTATGTGCCTAATTCAATTCATAACCCTAACTTTGTTACATTTTACCCAGGTTACTTAAACTTACTATCAATTCTGGTTTAGATACATTTAAAATACGTTTACACTATTACCGGTACGGAATCGTTGATATCAACCAAAAATAGATAAAATGTTTATCAAATACTTAAACACATTTTTTTATAACGTTCACTTGTCGATTCCTTATCAAGATTCAGCTCAGGACAGAACTAGTTTATATCGATATATAAGTACTTTTACACGGCGTTGCACAGGATTACAGATAAAATACAATTTGTTTGCCTAATGTTTTGAGCTGTTAGGTGTCATAAAAAGGAAAGTTCTACCAAAAGAATTGTACAAAACACAAATTTGCATAGTTGCCGTATAAAAGTGCTGGTCTGGAAATAATAAAAGTTGTTAATAAATAAGCATTCGTCAGTCTGTGCGTGAGATAGCATGACAAACCGCGTAAATATGGCTCTTAGACTATAGATAAATAATATGTCAACAAGCTGTGGTAATTGGATAAGAGCTAATGAGTATAAAAATACGGGAATTAATTGCTGCTATATTAAAGATTTGACGTCCTTTTTTAGACATGCATTACAGTCGGTACCATAAATTAACATTTTGCTGATAATCTATGATAAAACCATCATTGGCACCATCTTTTACTGTATCAACTTTTAAACAGCGGAAGTGACACATTTACTATAGATGAGAAATTCCGTTAAGCTATTGGAATAGGATTTGTAGCCTCATGCTGTTAATCAGAAAGTACGCGCTTTTGAAAATTATTTTTCATTGACTGATTAGTACAAAACGAAAAGAAACAATTTGTTAGAATATACCAGTTCAATTTAAAAGCGTAACAGCAAGTCCTCGTTAGTCTACAAACAATATACAATACTCGTGTCTAAATGTTTCCATATTTTTGCGATATTTTACTATACAGTAGATACAGCTAGCTTTATAATGTACCCTGTAATAACTATGTCCAAATAGTGTCATACAAAATTGAGAACCCATTGCTTTCTTAAATAAAGCTCAAATAAAATGCATACGCAAGACAATTTATCTGTTATTGTTTATGCATACAATATACAGGAAATACAATTATCAAGCACGTGCGGATAACATGTCATGTGGCGTGTCAAATTTTATAATGTTTAAGCAAGACACATTAACACCTTTATGCTTTATATCTTTGGTGTCAAGTCTCGGATGGAACATTTACGTGAAAGCAATATTGTGTAAAGTTTGTTTTGATAAGTTTATTATTCAGAGTATTGCAAATATTGACATTGTGAAACAATGACCCTTTGTCATGAATATCTTTAACCTTAAACTCAATTGTTTGTCAAAACTTGTGATATTTTAATAAATAAAAGAAAGAACGAAGGAAAGAAAGAGAACATGTATGTCAACGTGCTTTATAACCACTAAGATATGATTATAAATATGAGCTTATGAAATATATCCAAAAACATTGAGAAGATAATTCAATAAAATACTCTGTCTGAAACCGACTATGGCTGAATATGCACACAAAGACGATAAGAATATCATAAATAACAGTGTCACTCTACTTTGTTTATACACAACAAAGACACATGTTCTATTGAGTGCTTAGTTTGGCCACCAACCGTACATTTTGTACCAGACAGTAACAAATAAAAGTTCCTATCGAGATGGGATAAAAAATGACGGATTTATATCATAGATATTGAACAAACAACTTGCACAAATAATAAACATAAAGATAAAAACTGATTATAATATAAACACTCTATGAACGAACAATTCAAGAACGAATGAACTTTCGAGTTGAACCTCTTTTCAAACACATAATAGGATCAAACAAAAACAAGCAAAACTAGAATATAAGTGCACTCTTTGAGTGCAAAGACATCTCCTTGACACCAATGAATACTTTTAACGACCAAGCATATCCCTTTCTCTTTCACTCTCTCTCTCCTTCATTCTCTCCTTCTTTCTCTCCCCCTCCCTCCTTCTCCCTCTCTCCCACCCTCCTCCTCCCTCCCTCCCTCCCGCCCTGATAGTAAAATACTAAAAACTTGTGAAATAAACTATTACCCCTATTTGTAAAAATGAACTAAAAAGCTTTTTCATTTTTTTTTCTATTTAATGTTTTTTTTTAGAAAATGAAGAACATAGTTTTTAATGAAACTTTTTTCAACAATAGATAATAACCATTTTTTTCGTACAAACACAATAGACATCCCCTTGGACCAAAGGGGGGTGTCTAACAAATAAGGCATTCCACAAAAGTTGATATCAGAAATTTCAAAGTCGTTTAGAATATTTGTTATTATTTTCTTCAAGCTGAACTCACGGTGTATATTGTCGCAATTCACATACCTAAGTTGATAACATCAGCTCACGCCATGATACTATTGTGTTTCATTTAACTCGTCTTTTGCTCCAAGTTCAAAACAAAAGCCAGGAAGAAAAATAAACACATGAAAACATTATAGTTATTACAGGTCCTTAACACAAATCACAAATATGCATAGTTGCCGTTTCATTGACAAACAGCAAATGGTTGTATGTTGAAGAGAACACCATCAAAGCTTCCAACACCTGAGGTGCACCTTTGCTATTATTTGTGTAAACCCTTGACTCATTGTGTTGCGCACTGTTTTCGCACACATATCAATTGTACCTACATCTTTGCTGTTTCTTTTTTCTTGATATTACGTCAATTACAAATTCGTACATTATTCAAGTTACTAGTCGGCATGAGTTTTTCTGAGCTGAATCAACTTGAGCATGAAACTAGAATTCTTTTACTTCCGGTACTTAATCGTAAATACTTCCTCAAGACAGACAAAATATAACACCTTATATGTAGTGATTTATTTGAACAAATATTGAAGCAATATATTCATTTAACCACGAAACATGGCCTTCAACAGAAAGACAACGCCACATCTACTTATTTCTTGATTATCATTAAAAGAATTACGTTTTCTCAATTAAGACTTAAAATAATGAACATTCTTAAAATGTTTGTCGTCAAAAGATATTTTCACTAAACATATGTAAGTCTAATTTCTAACAAGCTCAATAGAATGTTTTTAACACGTGCAGACATGTTTACCTTGTTAAATGTGACATTTAACATTTTTTAACTTGAATTCCGAAGTCTTCATGAATATAGCAACACTTTGAAAGCAAAATGTTTTGAAAGAAAACAGACTCAGCGCAATTTTCTCAGAAAGTGGGATGTAAAAGTTATTCGAAGTGACACAGATGTATTTATGTTAACCTGAAACTGTATAAGACAATCAAAACGTTTAATATTGGCGACTTTCAGGTTGAGCTAAACAAGGAAAGAAATGGATAACAGAAAGGAGGATTTGTTTTAAATACATTACATAAAATGATGTAACTCTTTCCCTGAATATGCTTTAAATGATTTTGAAATAACTTCATATTTACTTATTTAAATTTTGTCATGGTGTCCATATCCATACTAAAATTGCTAATTATCAATTGTTCATTCATGGTTACACGCTACGACTTCCAAACTGGCAACATTTTTACATTGTTTCCCTCTCGCTCGAAGAACATAAAATACAAGTGCCAACATACTTAATTGATAAAAACTCCTGCTTAAGTGCATGCTTAGTTTGGCTTTGGATTTAGTGGAAACGGAAATATGCAGACACAGAGTAATCAAATAACTATACAAATATAGATTGAACTATATTTATTCTAAGTTTTAATTTACAGAATAAGTATATAATGATATCTGACGACTTTGACAAAAGCAGAATTTGGCAACGATAAAAGATATTTTAATAGATGACGTAGCTTGTAACAACGCCGGGTAAACAAGCTATTTATGTGAACCTGGACTACGCCGGGTAAACAAGCTATTTATGTGAACTTGGACTAACGCCGGGTAAACAAGCTATTTATGTGAACCTGGACTTTTATTTTATCTTGCTGACAGGTATACCATCTCACATTACCTAACACAACTTGAGAACTTTGAAACCTGTTAGCACTCCTTCAACAAACAGGTGGAAGAAAAACAACTACATTCGAACATAATAATCATTGCTGTTCATTAACAAATGTTTTAATACGTGTAGCCACTGCCATTGTTTTTCTTTTCATGATGGTGGATAGGAGGAATATGGGGTATCTTAACTGAGTAAAGTTTTACACCTGCATTTCACACATACACGAATTTTTATGATCTATTTTCAAGACATATATTACAGTGCGTAGTATGCTATCACTTATACATTCAGACGATGAAGAATAGTGATGTTCTTAGTGATTTAGTAAGCTGTGATGCCTTAACGTATTTCATTCATCAAAAGACCAGAAAACGTGTTTTTCATACTATTCGACATGTAGTATTGTTTCAAATAAATGTTTAAAATGACATCAAATCTAACAGAAAAAGTGCACATTCTATGATCAAAAACGTTTTGTCACTTTATGTTCTTCTTAAAGGAAGAACGACTCAGATATCGATTTTATTTCAGTTTTAAGCACTTTATTAGAATTATAACAATCATTTAAGTTGCGCCACTTATTCATTTAAATATTTTTACCCTTCTCCAGTTACATAAGACGACTGTGCTAAAAAGATTATTCCATTTGTTTTCAGGTCTAAAAGTATTCAAGTAACATTTGACGAATGACATGGATATTATTGTTATGAATTGAAAAGAAAACAAAGCAGGTAAGAATAAGTTCACATCAATTTTGATTATATTTTCTTCTACTCTTACTTCATATCTGTGTTTCTTTGTTTTACTCATTCAACGAATCTCAATTCCTTATAGTCCGGCACCCAGACCCCAAATCCATGCACCCCCCAGTCGCATTTCTAGCCTATATAATATTGTTGTATGG